>NJEV01000001.1:0-138807 GCA_002591385.1 Cordyceps sp. RAO-2017 | reverse complement strand
TGCGTGCGATGCGAAGCCTATTTCATAGAAGCACAGCACTACTTTTTTTTATGCTTAGCTTGCTTAGCTTGCTGCGCAAGCTAAAGCTAGCCCTTGGCTGGCTACTTCGTAGCCAGCCTTGCGGGCTAGATATAGTATTAATATCTCTTATATAATTTTTAAAAACCAAGTTTCCCTGGCACTTAGAGCACACCTTACGATATTTAGATAATATTGAGGAACCGTCTGCTCGTTGCTCTTTTACAGATATAGGACTATCTGATTCAGATCCGCGATTGCCCATTCCTAGGCTTAAGCCTAGAATCTTTAATAATATTACTATACTCTCTATCATTATTGAGACCACTATAAATCTTTCGATAAATAGCTTAGTCATTAAAGCTTTAGGGTTTCCCCGGAATTTGGTTCCTATCCACAGTGCTTTTCTATGGAAATAAGCTCAGAAAATTGCTACGAAAAACAAAGCTTCTGATACTATAAATAACATAACACCAAGGTTTAATCCTTTTTGTACAGCCATGGTATGGTTTCCCAAGTAAGTCGACAATAAAATATATCTCTATATTTGTTGGACTATATCTTAATTAATAGGTTATGAATAAACGTATTAATTTTTAACATTTAGTCTCTGAAGATCCTAAGGAATATTTATACGTCCCTTAATTTCCTGCTAATTGTCCTTCATTAAGGCTTTTCTAGCAATTAGTTAATTTTAAAGAAGGCACTTGCAAATAATTATAATTTATTAAGTATAGTTCTAATTTTTAATCTTCCATTTACGGAAAGATGTTGTTTAGATATAATCATATAATACACGGTTTCTCACTTATTGAAATCTTCAAGTTTATTACCAATCAAGGGATGTTTATTAAAATAATTGATAAGTGATTTTAGATTATTTATAGATGATATAGATAAAGATAACATATCTGAACCTTTAGATGGTTTATAATTTTTTACCTCACAAGACAAAAATAAGGCTAGATTACTTATAAAAGGTTTCATATCAGATGAGGTAGATTTGTCATATGCACGTTGATCTAATCTAAATCTAAGTGAAACATTTTCACTTATAGATCTCTTTCTAGTATCTGATTTATCTTTTCTATCTACATACTTAATACCAAAATGTCCATCCGCTTCTGTAAAACCTGAAAATCAAGAATTATCTTGATATTTAGAATTATCTATAAAGCTTTCACTTATATTTAAAGAATACTTAATATTAATAAATTCTATTAAATCATTAAATCTCTTATTTTTTGGAGTTCTTAATTTACCATGTATTAAGTTTATAAAGTATACAATTCCTTTCATATCACCAATAATATAACGTAATATATTATTACCTGAAGTTTGAAAACGTCCTATACCCCCTAATTCTGATTGTATAAAAGTATACATACCTAAATTCTCTATATGAGAAGTAAAGACTATTCTAGGGTTAAGAACTCTATTTAGAGTTGTATTACCTAAAGATGGTAAAGATATGTGACCATCCCCTTCTAAAAGACCAGCCAAATAGTAACCTAAATTCTCTTTATTTTTAAAAACCGCTAGATTATTCTTATTTTTATAATCTACTAAAACTTTGCTTATTTCTTCTGCAGATATTGCTTTTGAAATATTTAAATTATAATAAGAAATAACTGGTCTACCTTCTGAGATTATATCTCTAAATCACAGCGCCATCGACGCTACTACTGTTACTAAAGCTATATAAAAACATATATAACTATTATTAAATAAATGCATAGAAAGTGCTGCATTTACTGCTAAATTAAATAATGATATACTTGTATAGTATGGTCACGGAGAGGGAGACACTAAATGAAAAGGGTGATCCTGAAAAAGACTTCTAATTTGATTTGTGATTTATGTAAAAAAATATAAATACGATTTAGTTTAAAATTATTAACTCAAAAGCTTCTAAGATGAGTCGAACATCTATAAACGTTATTAACAGTAACGGGCTTTACCATTAAGCTATAGAAGCTTATTAGGATGTAAACACCTAAAAATTTAATTTGTAGAGCTAGCTTAGATTGTTTGCTTCAGATCCCTGCTTACGTACTAGAAGCATCCCTAATCCGAAGGATAAGGGGTGCTGTGCTGCATATTTTTTTTTTTGAATATGCAGGGATAAGGAGGCTTCTGATTTTTTTTAAGATAACAACTTTAAGAACTTACTAATACTGATTCATTTAGCTGCCAAGAAAGAAATAAATATATCTATAAGCCTTAGTATTTATAAGTAAAAAGTTCAACAACCTTCGATCCCTATAACAATGATAGATAGATAATCTAAGATAGAACAAATTAAAAACACTGCTGCTAAATGCTCAGCCTGATTTTTTTTTACTTCGTAAAGCTCCTGTTTTTCTGCCCAAGTACAGAAGATTAATGGATAGAATGAATTTTTTTTATAATACAGTAATAAAATAACATTCCAACTCTAAAGATATAAACAATACAGTAAATATAATAAAAATAAAAAGACTAGTAGTCTTTCTTTTTATTTAATTGTATTAGTTTAATGATATAGTTATTTAATTTATCGAAGCGAAGCCAGCCTACTATTAAATTATTTAATTTTCTAGCCTGCTTAGTATTTTTTTTAAATAGCCTGTACGATGCTTCTACGAAGCAGCAGAAGTACAGCCTACTCGTAGAGCTCTAAATAGAATTTGAAGAATATCATAATAAATAAAATGAAAATTAAACTTAAACATATGCAAGCTAAAAGGATAGAAAGTATTAAAATTTTTATGCATAATTTTTCTAGCAAAAAATCAGAAGTTAGCATCACTTCATTTATGGCCGGCTTGTTAGGTTTCTCTACGAACTGCTTTTAATTTGTTCTATCTTAGATAGAAGCAGCCAAACCAAGCAGTGATATTTGTTTTTGTACTATACATTGCTCATAAAAAAAATAATGTTTCTTAGTGTAGGCTACTTCTGATGTGCATATTTTTGCTTACGAAGTAGCAAAAGTAAGCAAGCAAAAAAATATGATATGGAGTACTTCTGATTTTTTTTGGCTTCAGAAGAAAAAAATATGCAAGCTCTAATTTCTAGCTAAAAAACTGATTAATATAAAGTTATATAGGAGTTATTGTCACACTATTACATCATTATAAGAAGCTTTACTTTCACTATGATTAATTCATAATGATAAATAAATTATGTTTTATCATAAATATTCAATATATATACTTCGTAAGGCTAGTGCTTACTTCTCCGAACAGTACTATTATTTTTTTTTTGAATTTAGATATAATTCTCTTGTCTCATATATTCGATCCTTAATAGAAAATGCTACGTATATGTCAAATAAAGAAGCTAATATTAATAAAATAGCTATTCCTATAATTCATATTCAATTAGTCTTACTTGCTATGTTAACTGATTTAATAAAATAAGAATAAATACGTTCGCCTCATAAACGTAAAAAAAAAACAAATTTATCATTATTTTTAGCAATTATACCATGAATATGCGATATTAATAACAAATAAATAAACTAAAATACAAGATCTGAAGATTAAAATACCTGCTTGCTTCATATACTTCGGTCTATACACAGAAGTACAGCACAAAAAATTGTATTGTATCATCATCTCAATTATAATTAGTTTTAATACTACTATAATTATGAATATTATGACATATATTAGCTATAATATCTTCAATAAAACAATAAAATAAATATAAAGAGGTTATACTTATAATGATAGTTAGTAGTAAAGCAGTAAATACAACACATATTTCGTTACGTTTATACACATATAAGTAAATTAATAATAATAATAACATAATCACACATATGGTAATATCTAAATTAAGAAAATTCACTAGATTCTCTATATTATCTCCTTCTTCTATCAAGCGGGATAAGAATCATTATTAGTAGGAGCAGGAGGATTAGATGAATAACTTGCACTTTTTTTTTGCTTTACAAGTAGAAGCTGCCTTTGTATTTAAATAATTAGATATAGCGAAAGCAGAATCTCCCCCTACCTACGAAGTACAACAATAACAGCGGCCTTTAATCCTACAGGCATACAAGCTATAGCTCTAGATCTAGATAATGCATATATTCCTGCTGTGCTGCTTCTCTACAGGGTCCTCTAGGGTGCTTCGCTGCTTCGCACAAGCTAGGCAGGAAGGAAGCACTGCACCGCCTAATCCAAGACCTGTACCTAATTCACTAGGTAGATGGATATTAGGATTATGCAGATGAATTTCAGTGTTAACATTAAAACTATTATTAGAAGCATTTAAATTATTAGCTGCTTCATTCACAGTTTCTGAAAAGTGCTGTGCTTCTATGAAATAGGCTTCGCATCGCACGCTATTTTTTTTTAGTGCTGTATTTTTTTTTTTTTGGTAGGCAACTTCTACGAAGTCAGCCAGCCTGGGGGGGGTGCTTCGCTATCCCTGACTTCGTAGGGATACGGAGAAGCAGCATTGATTTTTTTTCGAGCTATGCTTCGCAGCCGAAAAAATATGCAAAAAAAAATAGAAGCAGCCTAGCACAATACAGCAGTAAGTATACCCTGTAATATATTATACACTATTATATATATCATATATAGTGATAATCATCATAATATAATTAAACAACAATTTCTAAATGTAACAGACATATTTTTAAGCAAAACTTGTTTATTCTATATTTTACTTAACATTAAACCTTTAATAGCGGTATATTTACCCTTAATATTGAATTTATAGAATTTTATTAAGGAGAACTTTTTCTTGCTGCTTAGAAGCCGCCAGCACTGCTCCTGTACTTCGTATTTTTTTGTGCGGCTTACTTCGTAACATCTATAACAAGACTATGCTTGCTCTACCTTTGAACTATAGAAGCTTATCGGAAAAGAGGTGACTTGAACACCTAAGTGTATAAAACACAGCACATAGCAAGTGCCTTACCCTACCAATGGAAAACTTTTCCTGTGCGAAGCAAGCCCTTCAAGGACCAGATTAAACCATCCTATGGTGCTATCAAGGCTTGCTTCAATTTCTGCTGCTGTATTTTTTCGTAGAAGCCAGTGCTGTGCTTCTATGAAATAGGCTTCGCATCGCACGCTATTTTTTTTAATTTAAATAGACTGTTATGGGGAGCAAGCTCTAATTTGTAAAGATACTTATCAGAAAGGTATAAAATGTTTCAACTTTATCTATTATAAGTTATATTACCATTAGCTGCAACCCTTCTATTATCTAGCTAGCCAGCCCTTGCTTTACGAAGTAGAAGTAAGCCTTGCATAATTAGAAGTAAGCAGCCCTACGACGCTAGCTAGGCAAGCATCGGTACTGTTCTGGCTTATGTAATAGCAGGCTAGCAGGAGGTAGCTACACAAGCACAGCCACCTAAATCTAGAGCTTGCATATTTTTTTCTTCTGAAGCCAAAAAAATCAGAAGTACCCCTATATCCATATTAAACATTATTTTCTTATGCAATAAGCGAATTAGGGGGGTCTCGAACCCCCATCTATCTCCGTGACAAGGAAATTCTTTACCAATTAAGTTACTAATTCTAGTATTAGGAGACAAGAGATTCGAACTCTTAAAAGCGATATTGCTATTGAGTTTACAGCTCAACCCTTCTTACCAATAAAGGAACCCTCCTTTATTATATAATATTAAAATTATATAATGTACTAAATGTTAATGCTAATCATTCCCGTGCAACTTCCACTACACGAACCGTATTTCGACTTAACACCAATTAGAGACACGCATACGAAGAATCCCAATAATAGACAAGTTTTAGCTGGTTAATCCGATTTTATTCTTCTCTTCCTAGAATCTAAAACACACAAAACCTATTTGTTTTTTGAACATACTACTAAGAAAGCAAACTTATTGCGAACACTCTTTTCAGCGTGTGACGAGTGGTTAGTACCAATCCAAGATTATATTCACCGTGACATGGTGATTCACGATTACTAGTAATTACTTATTCATATAGTCGAATTTCAGACTACAATCCTTCTTTGTATCCTATTTTTTGAGATTAGCTCAAATTCACATTTTCGCATCTCTTTGTCTCACGGCAAATCAAATTTATCATGATATATTTTAATATATGCGTTATCTTATATTACTTTGGATAACCTGAAATTACACTCTATTACGATTCATACCTGCTTTTATTTTTTGAAGTTCATATAACCCTAGGTGAGTTAAATGACCTTTTTGGCTTACTATCTCAACTGCCTTTTTTCAATCTGAAAAGTCTTGCAGCTTTACCCCTACTATATTGTGGTGGTTAAAAAACGGTAGAATTATATCTTTAATACTTGAAAATTTTCTTACAAAAAAAACGATTTTTGTTCCGTCTTTAACTAATAAACCGCACCCAAAATAGTTAAGTATCTGTCTCATTAATCCTTCATCTCTATTATTTTGAGTTAATTGAAAGATTAATTGTATTCCTAATCCCAATTTGGATTTAGGTGATTTGCTAATTTTAATCATAAAACAACCCTCACCTGAAGTAAATCCTGCTATCCATTGAGGATCAGGTATAATACATTCCGGAACTAAAGGTCTAGATGCTGCAAGGATATCAGGGAAAGCTTGCTTTAATTTTTCAGATAAGCCTTTATTCATAGAAGCTTTAATTGATACAATTTCTTGTAAACCTTGTTCTCTAAGATGTTTTTTATCCCTAATTAAAACAACAGCCTTTCTAAATAAAATATAGTCTGCGTATTTTTTACTAATTAAAGGATAACTGTCAAAATGTGCCAAGACTAAGGTGTAAAGTTGTTCTATAGAAGTTATAACATATTGAACACTATCTTCACCATGCTTTACTATATTACCTTTACCCCTGAAATAAACTTGAATATCCTTTAAAACATTTATATCCTTTTTATGTAAACTGATACCAAATCTAGCTTCAGCAATAGTAGAGTTACCTGTATTTCTTAAATAAATGGAAAAAGATCCTTCAGCATCCGAAAATCCTGTGATGAACCATGGATTTAAGATAGTTTTTTTTAAACTTGAATAATAGCGTATGAATTGTAATTTATTAAAATATACTATAGAAAGGGCTTTGCTTTGAGAATTCCTCTCGGAATGCATTAGAGTATACCTTAATACTAAATTATTAGTATAACTACCGTCTACTCGTTGCTCTTTTACAATTACAAGTTTTTTTATGGCTTGCGGGATACTAGTAATTGATTTAGATCCGCGATAACCTATTTCACTTTCGTTCATCTTCTGACTTATTACCTTACCTGAGTAGTAAATTCAGCCACCCAAATACTTTCGCATAGAGCTTGGTATCAGAAGCTTTAAGGTGTCCCCGGAATTTGATAGTTTATCCCGCACACTTGAGACCCTAACTCAAGAAGCAGGAATATGCGGCACGTCTGTAGCCCACAGTATAAGGGCCATGATGACTTGTCTTAGTCCCCTTTTTTTTTTCGAGTCTGTCGAATCAAATGCTTTATCGTAAAATAAAAATAAAGCCAAGGATTTCGTTAATTTCATGGAAACCACAGTTTCACAACATTAACTGAAAACAGCCGTGCAACACCTGTAAGAATACAAACTGTGGTAAGGTTTTTCGTGGGTCATCGAATTAAACAACATACTTCACTACTGGTGTCAGAAACGGTCTAGTGATTTCAGTTCCTGCGTTGCCACATTACTCTTGAGGTGGAATGCTTACACTTTCATTTATAGACCAAACAATGTTTAATAGTTTAGCTCGTACTAACAAACTAAATTCTAAAAACTAAATCTAACCTATGGCACTCATCATTTACTGCAAAGACTATTAGGGTATCTAATCCTGTTTGTTCTCTGTGCCTTCGTCCCTCAACGTCAGTTTCTGCCTAAAAGGGTGCCTTCGCCTTTACCGAGTCCCTTTGGTATCAAGGAATTTCATCTCTCTACCTCAAGTACTCCCTTCTCATATGAAAACTCTAGTCAAGTACTAACATCCTCACAAATGCTACATCGACCGTCTAGGTACCCTTTAAACCCAATTAAGATGAATAACACTAGTCTCTTACGTATTACCGCGACTGCTGGCACGCAATTAGTCAAGACCATAATATATATACTGTCATCATCAATATATACACAAAGCTTCATTTAATTTTAATACAATCCTAAAGATCACTTATAAAGTATAATCAAAATAGGACTTGCCACTTTTCCAAGTTGCCAGTTCAGCCGTTAGGCCATTGACCAAAATTCCTCACTGCTGTACTATATGCATTGGGGTTTTTTCAGACCCAATGTGGTCGATCAACCTTTCAGAATCGACTACGAGAATTTCAGCTAGTTAAGCCATCACCTTAACTACTACCTTTCCCGAAGATATTTATTATCCTCCTAAAGCGAGTAATTTATTTTTATCACCCCTTTATTTATTATGAAGAATTTACCTCCTCTTTAGGGCCGGCGAAGAATATCTATATACTCACCTGTACACCACTTTTTCACTAATAGCTTTAGTGTTCACTAAAGCTTTTTTTAATTAAAAACGTACGATTAGCATGTGTCAAGCACTTGAACAGCGTTCAATCAGAGCTATCACCAAACTCAACTACTTTTGATGATGTTAAAAACATCATCACTACTAGCTCTAAGATTTTTTTGTAAGGAGAGCTATAAACTATATAATGTTCTTTTTATAGAGATTAATCTAATAAAAAATTACCTACTGTTCGCCTTATATATATTAGTCTAACCTTTTACTGTTTAATATGTATATCATATCCCCTGCTGTGTGCCTAACTGCTGTATTTTTTTATAATAGAAACCAACCAGTACGAAGTACAGGCTGGCTTCTCCTATCCATAGAAGCAGCACAGGGTGTACTACTAGTAGTGGCCATAGAAGTACTGCCTGTATGAAATAAGCCAAGCAGCATTAGAAGTTGCGAACTAGTAAAACTAGACTACGAATAATTAACTATCCTTAAGTGCCAAACTGCTAATACATAAGCACTAATTTCTACCTTTCTTTTATAAATTTAATTATTCCTTGGATAAATTTTTATTGTTTATATAATTTTCCTTACTTACTATTTACTCTCACTTACAAATTTTTATTTTATAAATGCAAATCTAATAGATAGACTTGCTATTTTTTTCTTAGTACAAAGAAAACTATATCTCTATTCATTATATACTAAAAAAAAAATTCAATATGTAGTGAATCCCTTAATCACTACTAATACTAAAAAGAACTGGTACTAGTCTAGACCTGGCTTGTGGCTAGACTAGTTATATTAATAGTCATGAAAGATAACCCTTATACTTATTATTTATTTACTATTGTTCAAATAAAGCTTAATGACATTATAAACAAGTATAATGCCTAATTTTAGTTTTATTTATTGTAATTTAGTTTACTATATGAAACCTTATATCTAAACAAGACTAGGTTTAGCACTGCTTAATTTCTTCTATCAATAGAAGAATTTTTAAACATGGCTAATGTAAATCTAGCCCGTCTTTTATGTAAGAAGAAGATAAAACTACAAAAACCTGAGCTTGTATTACTGCTATAGCTATTTCTAAACCGGAGAAGGCTATTATAAAACCTAGCGGTACTAATCCTACGATAAATAAAATTAAACCTGAAGATAATATTTGGTATGTAAAACCACTTAAAATACTTAGTAACATATGCCCTGCAACTCGTACACAAATTTATCCTTTAATTATTATGCTGCTAAGCAAGCATCCCTAAACAGGCTACTAGAAGTACCAGGGATAAAGGTCACTATCTACGATGCCATATCTTAAGCTCACTTAAATAAATATAAACCTTTAAAAGGTTTAGTTCTATTTTCTTTTAAGTATAAAGATATACTAGGTTGACGATTGAAACCAAATAGCATATTAACAAACGCACTTTTACTCATGCTAGATAACTTAAATAAGAGCTTGCTACGAAGTACTAAAAAGGTATATATCTCTAAACGGGGTAGTACGTTTCCGACTTAAATAAGTAGAAATACTCCCCCTCCTACGAAGTCGGGATCAGAAGATATACCTAGAGCAAGACCTGCTGAACTAACCGAAGAATATTTAGTAACTTCCTTTGTACGAAGTAACTTCTATAGCTTTACCGCTACGTTCCACGGAGTCTAGCTTGGTGATAATAAAACCTTTAATCGTGCTAACTTGTCCATTTATAAACAAAGACTCGTGATTTTTGAAATAATTCGATAGTCGTCTAGGAGATATACCCAAAAATCGGTATGCGGCTTTCATTGTAGAGAATTGTTTGGTAATACCTGAAACACTGTTAGTTAATACTACACCCTGTCTTTCATTAGTAAGACTAGAGATAGAAGAGGAATCTAAACTAGAAGTAGCTCTAGTAATCGTATAACCATTGTATGACTTATTATTAATTATATATCTCTTAACAGTAGTCAGATGAACACCTAAAAACAGAGCAGCCTGTGCCATAGAAGTAAATTCTTCCCTCTTTCCTGTTTCATTATTAGAAATAATAATAGGCACTCTGAAAGGGTTATTTTTCTCTCTAAATGGTCTTTAGACAATTTTCGTCCTAACATAATCTCTCTTTTAAACTTAATCACTTGTTCTGATTCATTTCTACTTTTGGATGCACATAAGTTTAAGAGAGGCTTCACTATGTTTGTATCCCAAATTCGAGCCGGCTACTTTTAATATATTGTATTCAGGATTAAATTTATCTAAGTAGAATTGCTCTCTAGTCAGTACTATTGAACTAGGACAATATTCTAAAATCTCTAACCTAAATCCACCATAACCATATTTTAAAAGTGCGGCTTCTCCTATCCCTTTGGGATAAGGAGGCTTCGCTGCAAATAAAAGATCTTGCTCGCTTACTGCTCGACAAATAGCTATGATTAAAGTATCGTCTAAATCTCTCACTCAGTGAATTTTTAAATAAGAATTGTTATCTAGCAGGGTAAAAATGTCTGTTACGAGGTAGGCACTAAATCCGTGATTCGTTTAATTGTTAACTAAATATCTTTCATTTATACTTTTTCTACTTTGTATTGTTTTTTCATTATAAAAGAACCTTGTCCTTTATTCAACCTTTTAGATATAGCAGGTTGTGTAACTCCCATTGCTTTTGCTGCTTTTTTTTATGGACACAGAAGTTTCATTTGTTTTTAAGTCTACTACCTTTAGGGCTGTTCCACTATCTATACTCATTTTTAATTTCATTGAATCTGAAAGAACAGATTTACCTAATTTGGCTAAAGTAATTAACGCTCTTGTTTCTTTACTGTGTTCCAAAATTTGGGTTATTTATACCTCTATTCGCTAGACTAAGCAATTGTTTAGTTTCTTTTGAAATTTTTCGCCCTTTAGAAGAGTTACTCATTTTTAGCCTCGCTTCCTCAGAATGAAGACGTCCAAGTCTTGAACCTGCTATAGTCAGTATATTATATTTGGGTTTCAGTATATCAATATAATATTGTTCTCTACTTATAGCGTTTTCTTCTGAACAGTATTCTAATATCTCTACTTGGAAGTTTTTTACTTTAAAATAGCGCTATATATTAGACTTTTACCTTTTAATAATTCTAAGCAAATATTACTAAAGCTATAGTACTTTCTAAACCTTTCTGTTAGACTTTTACTACTACCGATATAGCTTTTACTATTCAATTTATTAACTAAACGATAAATTCCAACTTTATTTTTATTATCTTTTAGTATAATAGATTTGTCATTATCAGCATCCGGATATATAACAACAGGAATAAAAGTTGGTTGATTTTTAATTTCTTTTTTATTTAAAGTAGAAAAAATCTACCTGGCGCAATATAAGAGCAAGAACCTATATAACTTTTACCTGAATCTTTATGAACTCAACGGTAAACACCCGATTTATTTTTATTTTGTTTAGCGATCAATCCTTTATGCTCATCAGGATTAGTATAAATTAAAACAGGTTCAGGTTCAGATGAAGTAGATATAGTTCTTATATTTTTTTTCTTTGCTTAAATTAATAGATGTAAGCCCAATTCGCATTTGACAGTGAATTCAGCAATGAAACCTTTTTGGAGTATAAATAGATGTGTTTAAACTTAATTTCTCTTCCATACCAGAAGGATAAGTTTTCATGAAAGATAAATTATTTAACAATTAAACGAATCACAAATTTATCCTCAAGTTAATATTTTTTGAGCTTGCGCTTGCATATTTTTCTTGCTGACTACGTAGCAAGAAAAATAAAGCACCAAAAAAAAAATCGCTGCCGTATTTTTTGTGCGCAGCTGCGCAGCCATATTTTTCTTGCTAGCAAGAAAAATCAGAAGTAAGCAAAAAATAGAAGCATCCTTTTGTCACAATATAATAAGGATAGGCTATTGTGTTGTCTTTAATCTCGGCTTACTTAATTTCTACCGAGAACCGGATTTCCCGGCGGCCAGAGTATACCTAACAGTATAATAAATACTGAAGAATCGTCTACTCGTTGCTCTTTTACTGCGAATATATTGCAGACTTAGATCCGCGATCACCCATTCCTATTACTAGAATCTTTAATGATATTACTATACCCTCAGAAGTTAGCTGGGCTGGATAAGAAGTTTCCGTCTTATCTTTAGTTATTAAAGCTTTAGGGTTTGCCCGGAGTTTGATTCTTTTACACATTAAGTGAAAAACCTACTTTCACTTTTATATGTTAGCTCCTAATCTTAAACCAAGAGATACAGCTCTGGCCATATAACTTATAAACTCTATTATAATTAATAAAGGAAGTAGTGCTAAGGGACTACCAGCTGGTACTAAAAGAGAAAAGAATTTAAGGCCGTGTTTTTGGAATCCTAAAATTGTTGCCCCCAAAACTATTGTAAAACTAAGAGTAAATGTTAAAGCAAAATGACCTGTTGATGCAAAGCTATAAGGTCGATGGATAAATCTATATGATTTATCCATGTGGACTATATCTTAATTACTAACTGATTATTGTAAAATCCCATAAAGTAATTTTTCACGTGTAGTCTCTTAGGATCCTACTCATAACATGGCTTGTGATTTTGGTTTCCTGCTGATTGTTCATTGTTTCATCCTTGAAGATTATTACCATTTGGTACCTTAAGGCTTTAGAAGTTTCCAGCATATAGTGAAATTGATAGGAACTTATTTCTATTTAACTATTATATTACAATTATATAAACAATCCTAAAGCTATTAGTCTTTAAACTTTTAACTTACTCTTCTTTTCTTCTAATATTCATATTATTTTTAATGTTTTTTATTTCTTCTATCCCTTGTTCGATTTTTTTTTTTAAAAAATATTAAATGATTTTTAGACTTTATTATTTCTTTATACGAAATCTAAATAATATTTTTTCTTAAGAGGCGGCTTCTACTATTTTTTTGTGCGCAGCTGCGCAGCCATATTTTTCTTGCTAGCAAGAAAAATCAGAAGTAAGCAAGAAAAAAATACTAAAGCCACTAATAAAGGATATTCGTTTAACAAAGGTATAATTTTCTAATATATATCTGAAAATGCTGTTACTAAATAATATCCTTCAGGACGAGATGGACATTTATAATATCTACCGCAATTTAAATAAGTAACAATATTCTTTAATAATACTTCATCTCTAATATGCTGAGTTATTGACAATTTTAAACTTATATTAGTTTTATTTTTGTGCTGCGATGCGTGCGAAGCAGCGCTACGAAGTCAGCGCTACGAAGTCAGCGCTACGAAGTCAGCAGCCGGAGGCTAGCGAAGCCTCCTGTATCCCGGAGGGATAAGAACAACTTGAAAGCTACCTTCCTATAAAGCCTCTAACTCAATTTAAATCTTGAATAGTATTATTATCAATTATTGGTTTACTTGTTGGTTTTACAGTGGGAAAATATTCTCGAACCTTTTCAGATTATCCTCAATTTATTGTACCTTTTATAGCCATTAATCTTAGCAAAAGGCTAAAGATAAATGTTCTTTGTTTTTTATCATATCAGCCGCTTTTTTAAATAAAAGGTAGTCTGCTTGTTTTTTCTTGCTTACTTCGTAGCACCAATAAAGGATATTTATAAAAATGTTCTGTAATTACTTGTAAATTCTTAAGAGAACTAACTCGAAATTGAATAGAATCATTACCATGTTTATAAATCTTTCCTACACCTAAAGTTCTTTGTATAGCTTCTAATAACTTTACATCTTTATTGTGTAAAGATGAGCTTGCGCCTTAAATACAGGTTTTACTGCTCAACCTGTATATGTTCTATTATCTTTAAATATTGAAATAGAAAAGCAACCTTCTCCATCAATCAATCCTGTAATATAATTAGTGGCTGCTTGGCTACTTCGTAGCCCTTAAGATAAAAAGTATTTTTATTATTAAAACTATACTTACTTTTATTTGTAGAAGCTAACCGGGATAGCTGCGAGGTTTTAACCTGTTTGTACGAATATGAACAATTGAAGTTTGTTATTACAAAGTTTGGTTTGTTTAAGTTAAATCGAAATAAATTACTAAGGCACCTTTTTTCTAACTTTATTAATTGGTTTTTATACGAAAAGATTTAAATGCAAACAAGAATAAGCCCTTACTATTTACTTTCATTGTTTGAAGGGCTTTTCCTCCCATTGTTCATATTACTAGTAATAATATTAATCTCTGTTTAGTAAGATGTGCCTTATTTTTTAACAATTCAGCTACTTTAACAAAGTCTAAGAAATTTTGTTGTTTGGTTGCTTGTAAAGGATATTTCTTAAACATAGGTATAATAATATTATATATATCAGAAAACACGGTGACAATAAAATTTATTTCCTTACGGGGCATGTAATACCTACCACACCCTAAATATGTAACTAGGCTTTGTATCAATAGGCTATCACGATCATGTTGAGTCAATGTGAATTTTAAACTTACTCAGCTTGGGGTTTGATCTTTATGTTTTTGAATAACAACAATAAAACATCCCTCTGCTTGGCTGGCTTCGCAGCAGTAAAACCTATCACTCATTCTATATTCTTTATTGTTGGGGCTACGAAGTAGCAAAGCAACACCTAAACCTGAAGGTCTATTAGCTGCTATAATACCAGGAAATGCTTGTTTTAATTTTTCAGATAGACCCTTATTCATTGAAGCTTTCAGGCTAACTATTTTTAATAAACCTTGTTTGGTTAAATGTAAGCCTAGGTCTTTTAATGCTTAGATGCTTTATTTTTTTTTGTGCTTTATTTTTCTTGCTACGTAGTCAGCAAGAAAAATATGCAGCCGAAGGCTACTACGCTAAAAAAAATATGCCTATTTCATAGAAGCACAACAACCTGTTTAAATAAATTATAATCAGTAAGCTTTTCAGTTATTAATGGATAACTATCTAAGTGTTTTATAATTACTTTTAAATCTTTTAAGCCATAGATACGTAAATCTATTGAATTGTCACCATGTTTATATATACTACCTACACCTAATGTTATTTTAATCTGCTCTAATAGAGCTACACCCTAAAGATGAGCTTGCCCCTTAAATAGAGGGTTCACATGTCAACCCAGAGCTAGTTCACTATTTTTACTAATAGTAACATTAAAACACCCTTCACCGTCTATAAATCCACTTATATAATGAGGATTTAGAATGACAGGGCTAGCAGTATAAGTAGAATAATATTGTCTCTTAATTGAATATTTACCTTTAATCTTTGTCTTGTTTATATTTAAATCTTATATAAAAATGTTATTAATACTGTTAGTCTTTTGCAAAAATACCATTCCGACCAAGTTATTTATTAATATAAATACAAATAAAGTGTATATAAATGGAAAATAAATTTGCCCATTTCTAGCATTTATTTGACTTGTTACTATACTATGAACTGTTGCATATAGAGATTCTTGAGCTATAGATCAGTTATTACTTACTAATTTGTTATAGTTAGTAGCTACTAAGCTTAAAATTAATGTGATTAAACCTCCTATTACTAAATAGAATCCTATGTTTGTGAAAGATAAATGTATATTGCCTCCTAAAACTTCTAAATTTAATATGTCTCTTACTTCAAATTGATCTAAGGGACTTCTTATTTCTGTAAATAATGTAGAAAACATAAGTAGTATTCTATCACTATTATATATATATATACGCTTAAAGAAACTTTAATTTGTAAAGTAAATGCGTTATAAATTGTATATTGTAATATATATTTTAATATATATTTTAATATATGGTAATTACTTCTTAATTCCAAAAGTAAAAACTAAGAAACCTAGCGAGTGGGTGTATACTAGTTTCAGTAGTCAAAACTAAGAAATAAGGTGGGTGGTCTATCCTAGTTTCAGTAGTCAAAACTAAGAAATAAGGTGGGTGGGTGGTGTATCCTAGAAATAAAAACTAATAAGCCTTTGTTTTGTCTCTATCGGTTTTATATTTTATTAATAAACATACGTGATAGAGATAAACGGACTATTCTTGGTAATATGTATTTAGATAATATGTATAAAACTAATACTATTACAGTAAAAGCAAATACTATTTCATTCATATAATAAAAAGGTGTCAATTGTGGCATGTTTATTTTACTTTTCTCTTGCTTCCATATCCCAGCTCCTGCTGCTGTTTTGAATTATAAGAAACCCAAGCCACTACGAAGTACTCCTTCCTATTTTTTTTTTAAAGGAGCAGGGCTGGGATTAAGGCGGCGTTACGAAGTAGGCTGCTTACTAAAAGCAAGCCAGCTCTCTTACGAAGTAAGCCTGCTAGGAAGCGCATTGCAGATATGTAGCTTTAATACTATAATCGTCTACGAAGCATTGCTTACTCTATCTCCTAGTTATCCTTAAAATAGTATTTTTATACACAGAGCAGTAGGGTAAGTAAGGTAAAGCTATTTATATAACTGTAATCTGAACAAACTGTACTAAATTTTAAGATATTATATAAACTGAAATCTGAAGAGATTGAGCTGTTACTAAAGCGTAAGATATTGTCTGCAAATACGTATCTAATTTTATCCGTAAGAAAAGTTAAAGTATATAAAATTATATTATATACTATATATTAAACTACACTGCTTTTCCTGCTGTATTTTTTATAGCTTGATAAAGCTTTCTCTATTTTGTTAGAGCTTGCTTCGCAGTCGTAGAAGCCTACTACTTCTAAGAAAAAAAATCAGAACCTGCAGCCATCCTTGCTGTTTTCTGGCCAGTAATCCTGCACTACTTCGTACGAAGTACGAAGTACGAAGTACGAAGTATCCCGGCTTCGATTTTTTTTTTGCTGGGATACGGGGTGCTTCGTACTTCGTAGACCCCTAGCTTTAGCTTGCTATTTTAATTTCTTATCTCTGCGGTATTATTCTGGCTTATGAAATAGAAGTAATGAAAAACTAAGAGATAAGAAATCGTAGTAAGCAGTATTAGAGGGATAGTAATGAATTCCTATCCTCAATTATAAACCGTAAAGCAAATTTGTAACAGAATAATGCAATACGTCTAAAATTACACCGGGGAACACTCCACCAAAGACTGTAAAAAAACACATAGATGATAATATAAAGAATTCTCTTTTATTTAGATCAAATATACTTTGTTCTGTCAATAGAGTAAATGAGCCTCCAAAAGATACTCGATTAAACATATAAATTGAATAAGCTGCTGAGAATACAATAGATGTACAAGCTAAGAATCCAGCGAATGGCAATCTTTCAGTAATACCTGACAAAGACATGAACTCCCCTATAAAATTTAATGTTAAAGGAGTCCCACAATTACCTAAACATAATATAAATAACAATACAGACAATATTGGCATTAATTGTACTAAACCTCTATATAAATATATAGATCGAACACCTGTTCTATCATATAAAACTCCTCCTGCACAAACAAAAAGACCGCTTGATACAAATCCGTGCGCTAAACCTAAGATAATAGAACCTTGTACACCTTGAATAGTGTTACTAAAAGCACTCATTAGGTAAACTGAAGCATGAGCTACTGAAGAATACGCAATTAACTCTTTAACATCTATAGTTCTTATAGTACTAAAACTAGCATAAACTACTGTTAACCCACCTATAAGATAAACAATGAAAGTATAATCCAATGAAATTTTGGGAAGTATAGGTAAGATTAGTCTGAATATACCATATAAACTTAATTTAAGTACAATTCCGGCTAAAACAATACTACCTCCCAGGGGTGATTCTACGTGTGCTTTTAGTAATCAGTTATTCAAGCCATAAACGGGTGTTTTTACTGCAAATGCTATAAATATTCCTATAAATAAGAATGTTTGTGTTTTATAGTCCAAGCTTAATTTAAATAAAGTATCAAAATCTGTACTACCCATAGTAGATGATGTGCTTAATATAGATAGTAATAAGAATAATGAGCCTCATAATGTATATAAAAATAAATAATAACTAGCACTTACTTTATTATCTGATCCAAATATACCTACTAATATAAATAACAAGGCAATCAGATTTATCATGCAAATAGATAAAAATATTAATTCTCAGTTTGGCTTCCGTATTTAAAAAAAAAATAGGAAGGCACTACTGCTGTATTTTTTCTAGCGTAGCACGCTAGAAAAAATACAAGCCGGCCAGCAGTACACCCTGATCCCGGCATATTCCAAAAAAAAAATAAAGCCGGGATACGGGGTCCTTCGCTACTTATGTAGGCGACTTCTACGAAGTCAGCCAGCCGAAGGGGTCCTTCTACTATCCCTAAACACCTAAAGGGATAAGGAGCCCCTTCTGTAGTTTTTGTGCTGTACGAAGTAGAAGCAGCCAAAAAATAGAAGCAGCGCTTCTTATTTTTAAAAAAAGAGCCCCTTCTGTATTTTTTGAAAAAATACAGAAGCAGCGAAGCAGCGCTTCGCATGGAAAGCTATACAAATTTGGTTTGTTCAACCTGATTTTGTTTTAGGGTTTTTTCTAATTCTAACTAGAAAACTTCCCTCTGCGATTTTTTTTTGCTGTTGCTTCTATGAAATAGGCTTCGCATCGCAGCAGCCGAAAAAAATACAGTAAAATATCTCGCTTCCTCTATTTCTTCTTGCAAAAGCTTGCTAAGCAAGAAGAAATTCAAAACCGCAAAAAAATTAGGATTTAATCTGTTTAATGAGCTTTGAGATTTAACTTCGTATGTATTAACTGTAGAATATAATCTTATTTTATTTATCTGGTTAGAAGGGGTTCTGATTTGATAATCTCTTTCGAGACCCTTTAGAGTACACCTTAACATTAATAAATTAATGCAACCACCGTCTACTCGTTGCTCTTTTACAATAGTTTTTGCTTCCTCCTTCTCCGAAGTGCATATTTTTTCTCCCATAGGAAGAAAAAATCAGAAGCCTCCTTATCCCTGCATATTCAAAAAAAAATAAAGCAGGGATAGGAGTACGGAGTACGGAGTGCGGAGTACGGAGTACGGAGTACTTCATTTTTTAGCGTGCTTACTTCGTAGCAGTAAAAAATCAGAAGTAAGCCGCACAAAAAATACGAAGCTAGCAAAAGCACTACTATTGACTTAGATACGCGATTTTCCATTTCATTTTCATTCATTTTCTGACTTGTTACCATCCCTGAGTAATTACTTCAGCCACTTACATATTTTCATACATAGTTTGGTATCAGAAACTTTAGGAAGTCCCCGTAATTTGGTAGTTTATCCCGACTTCGTAAGCGGTGATACCCGACATCACATAGCAGGAGGTAAAATAGATTCAAAAAATATATAAAATAGCATTATATCTAATACCATAAATACAGCTAATAATAATGTTTCTAATAATAACATGATTATCAAATAGGATTTTACATTTTCTTTAATTGAATCTCAATTAGATAACAAAGCTATAGGCATTATTATCGTAGTTAACAAAATAAAATATATTGATATACCATCTATACCTAAGTAAATATCAAACAATTGCACATTATAATGTTCTTGTACAAATTGAAATTGATTAGTGCTATTATTAAATATTATAAAAACAATTAAAGATATAATTAAATTTATTCCACTAGTCACAAGTGCTATTGTTTTTGCGTAAACTACTGAACTTTCTTTATAGAAGTCTATACTAGATATTATAACTGTTCCTAAAATAGGTATAGTCAACAAAAAACTTATTAACAAACTCCCACTATTTTAGTCTTAGATCACGATCCCGCCTATGGACATGCATTTCACGGCTATAGATTAAGTTAAAGTAATTTCTTTTTATAAACTTCGATTATGCATATTTTTTCTAGCGTAGCACGCTAGAAAAACCAGAAGCCGGCCTTGCTTATATCTAAGGTATAGTAAATTCCAAAACAAGGCTTCTCTTCCTGTATCCTTGTTCATATTTTTTTTTTGAATAGAAGCCAGCAAGCCTTCGGTGTATACACCGAAGCACCCCCCTATAGAAGCCAGCAAGAGCAAGGGGGTGCTTACTTCGTAGCGCTTCGAATTGTGCTGTATTTTTTTTTTAATAGAAGCAGGACAGCTTCTACTTTTAATGCCAGAAATTAAAAACAGCAAGCCTGCTTAGGACTGCTTATTTTTTTTATCTAATATATAAGGTTTAATGCACCACGGCTACGCCGTATTATAAAAAAATAGACAAAGTGAATAAACTGACATTATATTAAATAAATAAAAGTAAACAGAATATACAAGATAAAATCGCCTCTATACACTATCCATTATAGCTTCACTTTAGAGTGATCACCTTCTAACCAATTTCTTCCCGTCACTACCGTAGTTTTGCCATTCACTTTATTAAGAGATATCTATAATAAAGTTGGATACGTTTTTTTTTCATTATCTATTTCCCTCTCTAGTTGCTTTTAACCCATCAATCGCGATTTTTTTCAAACTCTCTCTTTCCCTAACATACGTCATACACGTATATGAATTATCTAAACTCGCACAGCAAAAGACAATGACGAGTAGTTACCAACCCATTCTTTCTATACATTCATTTATCATCAAACAATTCTAACCCTTTGTATTTGCCATTTTCTATTTCACTAGTTGTTGTTAGACCTAAAATTGGCCTATTTATGATATTCTTATCGCCATTTACTACATTACTAAAGTATACTAAGAGACCTTTTTGCTCATCATTCAAAAAAGGCCTTCCTGTATCACATTTTAGTATAATATCTTTTACTATTTGTTCATAAGATTTACTAAAGAGGTTTTTCATAAGTTTTAGTGAAATGACTATTACTATTGCATATACTTTTTAATTTATCTAAATCATATCGAGAATAATAAAGATCATTCCATTCTCCATTTTTTAATATTAATAAACTACCTTCTTTGCCAGTTTTACAACTTTGACCATCATGGAGTTTTCTTATCCCTTTGGGATAGGAGAAGCACCCCTCCTTATCCTTTGGATTAGAAGTCGTGGCGTGGCTACAGGAGTACTGCACTTATTTTATCTTTTTCTAAAACACATAATTGATAAACTTGATTTAATCTAAGCCCTGTTTTACATATAAAATAATGCTTCTCTCTATTTGATCATATACTACTAAAGAAAATCACTCCTCTATTATTATGAATAGCCCTATATAATTTCATTAAGTCATTCTCAATTTTATGCCTCAAAGATTCATTATCTTCACCAAATGCAAGATTAAACTGTAACTTCTTATAAGCCCAGTTGTTACTGTTAATAGAATCATTTCGGGATATTACCCCTAAATCTCTAGATCTATCCAAAACATTTCTTTGATCTTGTAATCTTTGCCGTAAATTTATAGATTCAGAAAAATTACGGGGCTGCTGTATTTTTTGTGCTGTACGAAGTAGAAGCAGCCAAAAAATAGAAGCAGCGCTACGAAGTAAGCCTTTGGGATAGGAGAAGCCTCCTTATCCCTTTGGATAAGAAAAAAAATAGAAGCCACCATATCCCTTTGGGATATCCCTTTGGGATATCCGAAGCGCCGCATATTTTTCGATATATTCAAAATAGAAAAATAAAGCACCAAAAGTTCTAGATCATTATTGGAATGATCTTGTACATTCCGTTCATAAAAGTTGTTAGAGGAGTATGTTCATTAGGCAGCTTCCTATTAGTCCGTAAAATAATGAAGGCATTAATAATATAAATGCAAATAGCAATGGCAAAAGGCCCGTTCAACAGAAAGACATTAATTGGTCAAAACGTATTCTGGGGAAAGACGCTCTTACTCAGATAAAAACAAATATCATTATTGAAGTTTTTACTCCTAAAGTTATACTATATAATAATCCATTTCTAGAAATGAGAAATTCTCTTGATCTTAAATATTCTGTTGAAGTCGTCCATTCAAAATCGAATAGATAAGCATATAGAGAATTCAAGCAATCATATATATATATGATATCTGACTCAACTAAATAACCTCCTAAGAATAAAATACTAATAAGTATACACATTATTACAATACTAGCATATTCGGCTAAGAAGAAGAAAACAAAGACAACTGCCGAGTGCTCTGTCATGAATCCACTAACTAATTCAGATTCCAGTTATTCATCGAAATATCCTATTTATCTATAGGTTTAAATATATAACTAGAATTATAAATTAAATTTTTATTCATATATTTACCTACAGTCACTTTACTTATGCCTAAATATTGAGCTAATTCTACATTATTATCAAATTTCTCAATTAAATTATTCTTTAAGTCAAATATACCTACATCATTTAAATACTTATTTCTTTTTTTAGCCATAAGGCTTTTAGTTTTATTACCATGAATTTTATGCGAAGCAATACATGGGATTTAACTTACCTGGTTTACGAATTAAATATAAAGCATCTTCACTGTGATTTTTATGCTGCTGCTGTACGAAGTAGAAGCCGCCTATTTCTATTTTTAAAAAAAATCAGAAGCCGCCGCTTAGCAATACATGGGATGGTTATTTTTATCTTTGTAATACTCTTTCATTTTATTAATAGCTTCATTAGTATGCTTGTAACCTAACATACTAGTGGCGTCTAGTTTAAAATTATAAAGAGTTGTAGAATCAAAAGATTTTATATAACTTGTTTCTAATCTAGTGAAATCTTTACTACTAATTATTTTAGTTACATAACTAAAATATTCATAAACAACTCAATGAAATTGGTTCAATCCATATTTATGGAATACCCTATCCCTATCCCCCCAAGGGATAGTAAATTTACATTGGACTTTTTATTATTTAAATGTTCATTTAATCTTATATATAAATCTTTAGCACTACCTATATATTGTTTATTGTCCGTTATATTAATATAACGGAATAAATACCACCAAAACCTTTTAACATTTCTCTGTATGAATTTATATAATATTTATCATCCAGGTTTTTTAAAGTTAATATAGGTATAGGGTTTACATTCACATTGTTATTTGTAGGTTTAGATGAATAGAATCTTTTAAATCCTATAGGATAAGATAATTTAGTAGAATATAAATTAAGTTTATAAATAGGTAATTTCGATAAAGTATTAATCTTATATTCTCATACAAGACTGGACTATATCTTATTTAATATATTAAATATTAAACGATCACCTTTAGTCTCTGAAGAGTTAATTCTGGGTTAATTACTCGAATTATTTCCTTGCTGATTGTCTTAATCTAGATCTTCCAGCAATTTGTGATCTTTAATGAGACCAAATCTAATATAGCCTCAGCTAAGTCACTATAATACAAGAAAATATTTAATACACTTTATTTTTAGTACTGCTG
Source organism: Cordyceps sp. RAO-2017 (assembly GCA_002591385.1). NCBI lineage: Eukaryota > Fungi > Ascomycota > Sordariomycetes > Hypocreales > Cordycipitaceae > Cordyceps > Cordyceps sp. RAO-2017. Next base: position 115,101 of record NJEV01000001.1, on the reverse strand, counting down.
CGAATGCCTTGCTATTTTTTGGCTGCTTCTACTTCGTACAGCACAAAAAATACAGCAAGCTCTCCCGTTTTTAATGAATTTTATATTTTCTACTGCCGAGTCAGTAAAATGTTCTTTATTTATAATTAATTTACTTCTCTCAGAGCTTTCCTATTTTTTTTTTTAAAATACGGAGTGCGAAGCAAGCAAAATTTATTTGTTTCACACGGCTACGCCTAAAGGATATTTTTCTTGCTTAGCTTTTACGAAGACTTCGTAGAAGTAGCAGCACAAAAAGGGTATTACTTTCATAATAATATCTTCTAACCTTCCTACTTTATAATCCACAACCGATCGAGGATTTCTTGTTACAACTCGAGCGCAATCTAGATATTTCACTATACCTTCCATCATAAAAGTGTCTGCTGGCTACGCATCAGTGAATCCTGAGATTCAATACGGATGCACTGAAGACTTATTTTTGGAAATAGAACTATAGCATCTTACTTTATTTACAGAATTAAAAGCATTGCTTCCTACTGTTGACTTAAAACAGATAGTGGTACTTCGTAGGAGCCCCGTCATAAATTTTACTTTAGAGAGCGACAAATAAAAATATAAAAAATTCGAGAGATAAAAAACTAAGGTATGAACAAAGGCATATTAAATAAATTGTAATAGTATAATAAGCTGAGGCGTGGAATATTATTAGATGGTTAGCCTCAGCTAAGTCAAATGGAGCATGTTTTAATATTCTTTTACCTTGTAGAAATTCCTTATAAATAAAAAAATATTATTAAGTTTAATTCTATTTAGGTATAAGCTGAATACATAACGCCTCGTTTCCTTGGCTATTAGAGTACACCTTACACCATCTATCTATCCTCACTATTTAAGAGGTATTCGAGGTTTTAACCTAATAGGTGGCGAGTAACCGTCTACTCTTTGCTCTTTTACACACATGGTGATTTAGATCCGCGAACATCCATTCTGACTTTCGTCAAATCACAGAATTTATTACTATACCCTTCTGATTAACAAGGCCCCTTAGTTAAAAGGTTAGTATTCTGAGCTCTTAGGATTTACCCGGAGTTTGGCTACTTTAGAGCTATCATTAAAACTTGCTTAAGGTTTCTTTACTCTGTTGGTTTCTGCTACAGCACTAATAAAGAATATTATAAATATACAGAAGAAAGGTGAAGCTAATCAAACTATCTTTTGAAACTGTACATTATTATTTAAATTTAAACTACCTGTAACTATTATTATAATTAATAATGCAGAACTTAAAACTAATTCATAACTTATCAGCTGAGCTACACTTCTTAGAGATCCTAAGAAAGCATATTTACTATTAGCACTTCCAGATATTGTTATCGTAATATTTTTTTTAAATTACTTCTAATTCTAACGAACTAGCTCAGACTATGTCTTAGTTTCAACCTTATCTACTTTTTTATTAGAAGGACGTGTACTTGTTTAGTAGAACATACTTCTTGGTTAAGTAGCCTCAATAAAAAGAGAGATAAAGGCTTAAATATGCTAAAAAAATGTTATATGATGTGGAACTAATGATTTTATTAATTTTTATGTTTACTTCTTATATTTAATTCTTATACTAGCTTACTTATTATACAAGCTCAAACATCTAAAGCTTACAACGCAGATTTATACTTATAAAAGGGATAAACTAACCTAGCTAACCAATACACTATACGGAGCAAGACATGCACCTGTCTAATCCTTTTCATTAACGAAAAGGGTAACAAGGAAGCACGCAAAATTACTCCGTCAAAGGCTATTTAAACCTTAAATTATACGGCTACTATATAGAAGTAACCCTTTATAATCTTTATTAGTATCTATGTATTTTTTATAACAGTGTTATGTATATGTAAAATACCAACAGCTTCACGTGTAGTAGCTTTAGCTTTACGAAGTAGCAGCACAAAGGGTTGATTAGGTAATAAATTCATTTTACCATCTTCATCTCTTCTATAAGCTCAAATTTCCATACGAGTATAAGAAAACTTTATTGTGTTTTTAATAAGTTCAGCCTTTAAGAGCGCTAGCTTCGCTAGCCTAAATTTATTTCTTTTTTAAAGAAATAAATTATTCTTGTTTGTAGCTACTTTAGTATCCAAATGTCGACTTATTGTTCTATATTCAACATTAAAATAATTAGCCTCCCAAGGAATCACTTAGACTAGAAAAAGGTGCATTATTTATTAAATTTAAAGTTTTAGCTTCATATGCTCATACTTCTAATTTATTGCCTAACGAAATAGATTCTGAAATCATTAACAAATTCTGAATTTGTTTATCATTAAGCGGTCTACTAGATAAATAGGTACCTTTAACCCCTTCAGGTTTTCCAGTATCTAAAAAATAATTAAGAACATTACGGCTGATACCTAATTCACTTGACGCTAATGTTTTTGATGACTACCTTTTACTAGTTCTAAAGTTTTAGCGTCGTATGCTCAAACTGTTTGAGGTGTATTTTCATATAACTTTACTTGTTTTAATATTTCTTGAATTTTATCAAATGTATTTTCAAAATCTATTATAGGTCTAGTTAGATATAATTTATTTCGAAATGCTACATTTGTATCTCTAAATAATAAAAGAGTATTATAAGAAATTTCCTCTTTTTTAATAACCTCAGCCATACTATTATATTTAACAAAATTTTTATTTATACTTGTATCGCCCAGGCAATATACAAATACAGGTATAGGTTTATTGCTATTTATTTCTAGCGACAAGGTTTCAGATTTGAAACTTTTTAATTTATCTGTCAAACTAGTATAAATATCAAATTCTGAAAAAGAAGAACAAAAAGTAGAATTTAGTAGAGGTAAAAATTTTTGTAGATAAAAGTTTTCTCTTATTCCTTGTTCATTAGTCGGCGGAGCCGCGAACAAACTTCTATTATAGAAGAAATATTCTAAACCAACTAATTTTAAAAAAAGGTGGAATTTGCTATTACTGTCAGCTTGAATATGATTATTAAATCTTCTTTTAAAAAGAGTAGTTCTACCTATATAGTAAATAAGAGGATTATGTTTATATTGTATAAGATAAATTCCCCCTTTTGATAGGCTGCTGTATTTTTTGTGTTGTACGAAGTAGAAGCAGCCAAAAAATAGAAGCAGCCTATTTCTATTTTTAAAAAAAATCAGAAGCCGCCTACTCATTTCTTTAACAACCCCGTTCTTTGTTTAACATCGGAGAAATTATCACAACAATCCAAAGTTAAGTCAGTATCAAAAGGAATTACAGGGGCTATTTTTATACAGATCCTTTATATATAAAGTATGTAAAGCTTTTATTTCATCCGCCAAGTAACTAAACTCCCTTTTACTATCTTCTGCAAAAGTACTTTTTGCTTTAGTAGAATAAGAATGTTTAAATGCGCCATTAGAACATAAGCTACAGTTCCGAACAAATAAAGATTTCGCATCGCCTCCTCTAATTATATTATGTATACTAAACTTAGTACTTGATAATCTTATTGGTCTTACCGTACTAACTCTATTTATTACAACTACAGGTTTGATTTGATTAACATAAAGGAAAAAAGATTCATTTATAAGAATATGTAATATATAAAAATTTAAATTAAATCAGGCCACATCATGGCGTATTATTATATTTAAGAACAAAATAAAAAGGATAAAAACCCCCAATCCTACAAGTATGTCTATTAATGTTCTATAATAAACTAACTTAGTCGTTGAACGTTGATGTTTTAATATTAATAAATATACTAATAAATAGCCTCGTAAAAAAAGCTAAAGTTATTAGTTAAAACAGACTTACTAATAAAACATCCTTCGCTTCAAGTTGACTTATTAAAAGCTTTTCTTGAAATTCCTTTGGGTAATAAACCATAATTTTTATTATGGAAGGACTTTTTGAAAAATCCAGCTAATAGAATACCATAAGTTGCTAAAGATGAAACAGCTAAGATAAAAAATATACCTAATTCCATATCACTTAAAGATAATCCTGGCCCGTAAGGAATGACCAAGTAACCTAATAAAGCAAATATTAATGTTACTATAGGTCCCAGGAAAAATAATATTGAATTAGCTTGTGTGGGTGCAACATATTCTTTTAAAATTAATTTTAAAGCATCCGCAAATGCTTGTAATAATCCGTAATACGAATTCATTCTATTATGTCCATTTACATAGAGCGATTACCTCGCCTTACATAATACAGGATGAGTTATAGAACTTTCTCCCTAAATAGCTGACTTGTAATATAAATTACTAACTATCCATTTGACAGGTATAAAATTTTATACCTTGTACTTTTTCAAGTAGGGTCTGACTATATCTTAAGCATTAAAATAATAATTTTAACACTCACCACCATTTAGTCGATGAACTGCATTCCTAGTATAAATACTAGGAGCTTGGCTGCGGATACCCTATTTCCTTTCGTACATCTATTTTGATTTTACTATACCTCGAGTCATTACCTGAGCCATAAGATGTATTACTACTCTTACTTAGTTAAAATAGCTTTAAGGAGTTTCCGCAATTTGACGGTGTTTAGCGAAAGGTTCACTTTCACGAGGCCGAGTAAAGTATCTCACACTTTACTTAAAACTATTCCTGCACTTGCTTTTAATAAATTAAGCTGCACTAAAATATTTTAAGCAAGCTATAAAGCAACACTGAAAAAATATAATCCTTTATACTCTTTATAAGTATCTAAATATTTACTTATTGTTTTAGTACTTATTTTTAACTCTTTAGATGCTTCTAATTTAGATTTATAGTAGGATTTATTATTTAGTAATACGAATTCACCATGAACCTTTTTATGCAGCCAAGCCTCCTTATCCCTTTGGTTAGAAGTATCCCTATGGGTTAGGAGAAGCAGCCACCCTTACAGAAACAGTTGTATTAATGGCTTTTTTGACATTATTTAATAATGATTCTTTTTCAGGTTTGGTTAATTCATGACTAAACAACAATACTAATTTATCACTCTTTATATTTGCTTGTGCTACGAAGTCAGGCTGCGCAGCTAATTATTTAATATAGATCTATAATCTACATTAAAATAGTCAGCTGCTTTTTGCAAACTAGTAAATGGATCTGACAATACTAAAGTTGAAGCATTATAAACTCAAACTTCACAATTATTATATTTTCTTAATCTTGCTATGTCCTTTAATTTTTCAATTTCTATATTGTCTAGTTCATAACTAAATATATAATTACGAGCCTCCGGCTATTAATACCTCCTTTAATTCATTTATCTAGATGATTAGTTAGAACTCTATGTTCTACGTTGAATATTTTAGCTAGTTCACTTTTAGATTCATATGTATTTTTAACTATAGTACCATATTTTGCTAAATAATACATTCATACTTTTTTAGCTATAGTACGATCTAACTCTAAGCCTAATGTAGCTGGGTAAATAAAATTACCCTAGCTTACTAGTTTTTCTACAAGTTCATTAGATTCTGTTGGTTAAAAACAAGTTATTTTTATAGGGTACATATGTATTTAAATAAATACTTATAGTTTCTCTAGCTACATTTAAATAACTAGATAATTCTCTAATACTACTGAACGTCTTACAACTAGTACTTAATTGTTCATTAACATATTCGTAAGATAAAGATTAATACCTCCATATTTATTATCAAAATTAGGGCTACGCCGTAGTTGTCTAACTTTAAGTAGTTCATATAAAGAATCATAAGTTTGAATATCACTTAAATTACTTTTAAAAATAGTATTTAATAAGGGTAAGTATTTTTGTATTTTTTAAAAAAAAAAATAGCGCAAGCTCTAGTAATTTTCTTTTTGCATATTTAGACTACAAATTTCTATAACAGAAAATTCAAATTTATCTCTGCTTTATTTTTCTTGCAAAGCAAGAAAAATATGCCCCAACAGTTTTAGCAAACGTATGAAATCTGTCAATCAAATTAACATTAAGATGAGCTTTAAATCTTTTTTGCTTTAGCTCTACCTATATAAAAAATATTAGGATTATTTTTTAAAGTAAACATATATAAGATAGGCTGCAAAGCAGCCTACTCACTAACCACTTAGAGCAAAAGTAAAAATTTCTATATAAATAATTATGTTAAAAATAAAGCTTTTACTACTTGTATCTATAATCCTTTAATAAAAGAAACTTTATACCTCACGAATAGAAATTAATTGATTTTTATTTAATCATACAATAGATTTTGCGTCTTCTAATCTTTTTAAAACAATATAACGTGATAGACCTAAAAATTCCGTAATAGCAGAAATTGACTGACATGTTTTAATAACCAAACCATTAACATCTCGAATTTCAAAGGTGGTTCCAGGTTTTCTATAAGTAAGTCATTTCTTTTCTGAAATAATTCAAGTTCTTCCTCCCACTTTTTTATAGTTACAAGGACCTTGTAACATTAAATTGGCCTGTGAAATTAAAAACTCTCTATTTATTCTATTGTTTACCTTATCTTATAGTCTATTATTATTCATCTGATCTAATAATGAATCAATTCAAATTTTACCCTAGTGACCATCCTGTTTCAATTTTAGTACTAAAGAAAAATCGGTGCGAAGCTACGCACAAAATCTAATAATTTTTTGCTATGTCTGCGCAAGCTACTCAATGTACTGCTGACTTGGTAGCAAAAGACAATAACTAATTTTATTAGATCATAATTAACAATAACTAGATTAGTTACAAGGTTTCTGTTATTAGGTTTATCACCGTTTATATCTGAAAATCCACTAGTAGCTTGCGCAGTAAAATCTAAATTTTCGTTAATCATTATACTAGTCTTCTGTATTATTTGTTTACCATCCGCTAAATTATATAAGAACTCTCTTATTTTATGCATTAATTCTGAATCTCTAGAATGCTGGACTATAGCAAAATTAAGTTGGAAGTTGTTTCTTCTAATAAAAAATGAACCATCGCCTTCTACAAAACCTAGTAGTCAATAAGGAGTTATACGATAATTATATTCAACAAATTTATCAAAGACTGTTCTTGTTCATACCGGTTTTAATTTTTTGAATTTCTTCAATAAGCTCGGGAGTTTTATTGGTATAACTAGTATAAAGTTCAAATGCTCTTTTAAAATCCGCAAAATCTAGATGTTTTTTTGTATTCAAAGGATTATGATGTAAAATATCAATTAACTTTTCTATCTCTGGTAGATTTCTAATACTAAAACAAGCTTTTCTATATTTATGTCTAACTTCACCCATACCTAGTTTACTATTAATAAAATATAATGTTTCTGTGTCATCTATATGTAAAACAATTTGGAAGTTATATCTAAAACAACGTCCCTTATTTGTAAGTTCGAGATAAAAATTACCTTCACTATCTATGAATCCTACCCGCAGGCTAGTAATCACTCTAAAAACTCTTCATCATATTTATTAATAGTACTATACGCACAAAGTGAATATTTATAAGAACTTAATATAGGACTTATAGTATCACTTAAATTATTCAACAACATATATTTATATAAATATAAATGGATTATAATACCTTTTAAATCTTTAAAATATGCATTAAGAGTGGTAGGAGATAATAAATCTTTACAAACACTTATTACATTATCTTTAAAAGGAGAGCTTTAGCTATTAAAAAAAAAAATCGCTTCGTATTTTTTTAGTGCGAAGCTTCGCTAGCTATTTTTTTTTTAAAAAAAATACAAAAATAAAGCTAAGCCCAAAGGAGCTTTACGGTTTTTATATAAAATTTCAATAGCTTTATCATTATAGCTAGTACTATGAAAATATTTTTTAAAGGAAGGAAGTTTAATTTTTTGACCTACGTTATTAGGGCCTAATCTTCTTTGCATACTAGCCATAGTTTTTCTCTCGGCAATAGTAACAAATGCTACTACTAATAATGCAGGCAACATTAATAATAAGCTTTCAACAATTGAAAGAAGTGAATTCATTTTTTTTTTGTTTTGTTTTTTTTTTTAAATACATAAAGTTAATAATATTACTAGTTAAAATCGAAATTAGTAAAAGCTATTAAGACCATTAACTTTCATATCAAACTTTAGGTTTTAAATGCAAAAATAGCCAGAAATATTTTATAATTAATAGACTATTTATTATAACAGGCACACTATGTGTGCCAAATCCCATCTCAGAGTCGAACTAAGGTCCTAATATTAGGAATATTATGCTCTACCAATTGAGCTAATGAGACTTAAACTATTTATTATTATAGCCACTATATGAAGCAAATCCCATCTTAGAGTCGAACTAAGGTCCTAATATTAGAAGTATTATGCTCTGCCAATTGAGCTAATGAGACTATGAATTATCCATTAACAAAATATCCTATTGTCTTAAAACACAAAGCTCTCTTATCTTAACTATATTTATATTATTTTACTTTGTAATGGTAAGCTTACAAATGCATGAGGTTTAGGTGGACTTGTTAATCCTCACTCTAAACTACTATAACATCTGTTTAAGTTGGCTTGTAGTATATCTGTATAGTATCCAGGTCTTAATCAAGGATCTCTACTAGCTACTTTACCTTCTACTAATTGTTTGTAAACAATATATAAGAATAATCATGCAGCTACTACACTTACAATAGACCCTACACTACTTATTAAGTTTCATCCTGCAAAAGCATCAGGATAGTCACCAATTCTTCTCGGCATTCCTTGTAGCGGTTTTCATTACTAATATAATGTAAATCAGTCTTCTTTTAGATTTACATTATAAATTACACAAAATATCCGTATAGGCTACTATCTATTAATCCTGTATATTAACCAGATAATACTAAAAATTCTCTTTGTCCATTGGGTTTCTAGAAAAATACTTACCTTTATGTATTTTTCCGTCCTGCAATCTTTTAGTTAATGTTTCAAAACTTATATGAAATGTCTTTGTACACATAACAGTAGGAAAAACACCTAATAATTTATAGTTTTTTTCCACATCATAAACCCAAACCATTTTTCTTAACTTAGCTAGAGTCTCTTCAGATTTGGCTTTTCCATGCATAGGATTATTAATACCAGATCTATCCTTATTCATATGTGCTATAAACTCTGGGGATTTTTCTTTACCATACATAGGGTTAGCTTCACCAGTACGTTCTTTTAATTTAGTTATGAATTCAGATCTATGTTTTTTACCAAAGAAGGGATTATCTATCCCTGAAAACATTTGGCTTAGTTTATCCCTAGTGTCAGTAGAATGAAACTTTCCTAATCTAGCATCCGCTATTTTAGCTTTAGTTTCTAACGTATGCTTCAATCCCAAACTAGAATTAGTTTCGGTTAACAAGTTCAAGACTTCTAACCCATATGTTTTTAGAGCCCAATCTAAATAAAACTGTTCTCTAGCTAATATGTAAGATTTAGATACACTCTGAGTTTCCCCTAATACTTCTAATATACTAACACTAAATGAATTATGACCGTACTTAAGAATGTTCTTATAAATTCGAGAGTTAGTTTTTAAAACCGAAGGCATAAAATACCTTGATAGACGCTTTTTACCATCTATAGCACTACCTATATAAACTTTTCCAGTGATTTTATTAAATCACATATATATTACAGCTTGGTTTTTTAAGTCATTTAGCATAGATAATTTGGAATTATTAGCATTATCATACACCTTAACCGGAGTACTCCGGTGGTAAACAGGAGTTTTAAATATAGATTTATCGGAATTTTTAGTATTATCCTTTTTTGGATTATTTTCAGGGGGCGACTCACTTCCTTGGGAATTCTTTGCAACAGTTCCACTTGATAGTTGCGTAGAGTCTTTTTCCCCCTCAGAAAGATTATCAGAATTAGTTCCCTTGTGTAATAGTATATATAGAGAAATAAACAGTAGCTTTTATAATTCCCTATACATAAAATAAGGTTTCTCTTTACATATATTTTACCCCTCACCCCTTTGACTAAAGCAGATACGCCTGCCTAAGTAGGCAGGGGGTATAACTTAAGTTAAAAGAAACTAGAATAATTTCTTATTCTATTGGACTATATCTTCACCCTTATTCGTGAAGGCTAAATTGTAAAAATAAAAATACAAAGCCTTAAACATATGAGCTGCTTTCTTATTTATTCTCAAAATACAAAGAAGAGCAGACCTAAGGGGGTACCATGTGTAGTCTCTGAGGATCCATTAAAGTTTTAACTTTGGTTTCCTGCTGATTGTCCGTTACATATTTAAAATTTTTTACGTTTAATTCTATTTAAACGTATTTTTTAGGAATTTCCAGCATATGATGGTATAAATTATATATGTTACCATATATATCGGCCTACAAAATCGACCTAAGAAGTGTTGAGGGAAAAATGTAAGATTTACACCTATAAATAAAAGCCAGAATTGAGTTTTAGCTAAAGATAAATTATAATTTAAGCCTAACATTTTTGGAATTCAAAAATATCATCCGGCAAACATTGCAAACACAGCTCCCATACTTAAAACATAATGGAAATGCCAAAAATTACAATTAATTACATTCATTAGGACTATATTACTATGTAGTCCTATATATACCTCACTAAAAACAAGGTCAACCCACCCCTCTAAGGATTGTTTTTATTATTTTTATTTAAATTAGCTTTCATAGACTTTAGGTTAGCATTAAATTCTTTTATGACCTTTATATAATCATTAAAAAGAAATTTGGAGTTATCAGGGTAAAAGTCTTCTTTTCCTTTTTTTATGTCACTTATGATTTTTTTAAATTTCTTATTCTGATTTGTATAAGCATCTAGTTCTGATTCAATTCTATTTAATTGTTCAGAAATAGATAATGTTTGCCTTTGTTCTATCTTTATAGTATGATTTCACTTTCTATTTATATTAGATGTTTTAGTTTTTTCATTTAGTAAGCTAGCCGGAGGAGAGGGGATCCCTTGATCTTTATAATTCAATTTCTCATTTTGTACTTTAATCAATTTATCTTTCAATTCTGAAACTTTTTTTTTTATATCTTGATGTTTTTTCTTATCTTCATTTTTAGTTTTAAGTAATTTGTTAAAACTTTCTTTTCATTTTAGGACCGGGTGCTGCTTCTGGCTTTTGCTATTTTTTTTTTCAAAAAAAATAGAAAAAGCCTTAGCCGAAGAATATTTCCACACAAGTAAATAGCTTAATATATCCCTAAAAACTATAGCGAGCATTAATAAATTGAAAATTAACAAAAAAAACAAGATATATATAATAAAAGAATATAGTATATAATTATTATCTTTAAATTCATAATTTTGTGCGACCCTTCGCTTGCAGCAAAAATCGTTAATTATGGATATTAATTTAATAACAATAGTAAGGAAAAAAAAAAATTTATGTCATGATATTAATAAAAAACTATCTGACACTAGATATCCTTCAGGTAAGTTACCCATTAATCCAAAAATACAACTTAATGTTAAAATTTTTAAAGGGCTTATGTGTTTAATTTTTTTATATATCTTAAAAATTCATTCATCTATTAGAGAATGCCAGAAATTAGTGCGAAGCTTGCTTTTAAATAAATTTAAATTGAAAAGCTTTAGTATACTATTTTTTGTGCTGTACGAAGTCAGGGCTGCTTTTACTGCTTTATTTTTCTGGCTGCGCAAGCTAAAGCTAAAGCTAAGCAAGAAAAATCTGCAGACTTCGTACGGCTGCAGATTTTTTTTTGCTAGTTCGCATAAATGCTCTCAAAGAAAAAAAAAATCTGCAGCACTACTTCGTAGTAAGCCTGATTTTTTTTTAGAGTTAGCGCCTGCCAACATTAAATCTAATTTTTTTTTTTGTAGCTTCACTAGCTTCGCTAGCTTCGCTAGCGAAGCTAGCGAAGCATCCATTTCTTCTAACCAAGTTAGAAGAAGCCTTTTTTTAGCTTGCGCTGCGAAATTTGTTGTTAAAAAACAAGTTAAAAATACACAAAACTTTAACAAAGACAAGAGCGCCGGCTTGTTAGTGTTTACTATTTTACCCCACCAACTATGAAGTAAAACTACACTTCTTATCCTATTATTTAAATTACAGCGGCTCACCTGCGATAGAAGCAGTTCTTTTAATAATTTTTCTAAAATATAGATTAAAAATTTAAAGATATTGTGGCTAGCTTGGGTGCTACAATTTTTAATTATTACTAACCTATATCCTTCGGTGTATACACAGAAGTTAAGTAGCTTTAGCTTGCGCAGCAAAATGAATAAGTTTAGAAATCTAAACTTAAAAACATTAATATTATAGTAGGCTAGCTTAAAAAAAAAATGGCTAAGCTTGCTTAGCCAAGCCACAAATTTAATATATAAGTAAAATAAATTACTAATAAAATAAAAACCTAGTTTAACATAAAGATTTAAACTAGAATCACTCAGAAATTGATACCATACAAATTTATTTTTGTAATATCACACTGCTTGGCTAGGCTGTCCGGTATACCGCAACGGATTTTTTGTGCTGCGAATGCTCCTGTGTATACACCCGCTGCTTCTATTTTTTTTCAGCAGAGGGGGCACAAGCCGAAGCAAGTCATTTTTATATTGTTTTCATCTAAATATAAACTTAGAATATATAGAATGTTCAATACTACTCTCTGCGAAGCCTTTATAATTACGTATATCTAGAAAATACCCTATAAGACTAACTTTGTAAAATTTGCTATTTGAATACAATCTGTTAACTTGAAAATACTTATACAAAAGTAACATACCTTTTACTGATTGAAACTTAAAAGAGATGGATCTAAATTGTTTCTTAGTCATTATTTGTACCCGATGTGAATTTTTATTAAAGATTTTATATGGACTATATCCAGGTATAACATTATCTAAACATAACTTAGAAGTAGCATAATTACATACAAGCTCCATATTACATTCAATTCTATTACAACAACTATTATAAGTTATATAACCGATAGCATCTACTAAGCCCGAAAAATAGGGGTCATATGGTTTAATATCATATTCCGGCTCCAAAAAATTTATGTTATAAAATTCACAAACTTTTTTAAAACCAAAAGTTTTAATTCTAATTAAACCATTTAACATATTAATAAAATATAACATTTCTTCTAAATTGGATATCACATATGTAGAATGAGATAAACTCCTGTTCTTTATTCTACCTATACCTAAGGTGCTCCTAATACGAGCTAAAAGCTTTATATCTCTATTATGACATCTTATTTTAATACATTTTAAGATGAATTTTTTAGTGACTATATCTTTTCTTATATCAAATACACCATTTCCATCTACTACTCCTGCCAATCAAGAATAAAAGCAGGATAAGTTCCGTGCTCCTCTATCCTTCGGTGTACACACAGAAGCAGCCAAGGATAAGCCATCAGAAGCAGAATCCTCCTGCTTCTGATTTTTTCTGCTGCTGCTTCTGGCTTTGCCTATTTTTTTTTCGGGTCTAAAAAATAGCAGCAGCTGCTGCTGTATTTTTTTAGCTTGCGCAGCGACTTCGTAGCAAAAAATAGCAGCAGCCCCTACACCGTTAAATAATTGACGTATAGTCTCTGAGAATCCTTTTCAGTTTTCTGCTGATTGTATATCAATATCTTTATTTTTATTACCTGATATAGTATAATTATTGTTTTTACTATTTAATAGAAGATTAAAGCTTCCACTTAAACCTAGAAAATCTCTTAGGAGAAGATATAACATAAATAGTAAATAATTAACTAATAATATAGTTCTCAGCATATAGTCAATTGCAGAATAATCTAAGCGGTTCTTCTGGCCCATTTGAGCAACTACGTAGTAAGTCGTGAAATTGCTAATTTCTTTTCATACAACACTGCTCACGCAGTGGATCGGACTATAACTTATCTAATGGTTTAACTTAATAAACTTTCGATTGTCACGTTTAGTCTCTACGGATCCTACTAACTAATATATTAAGGGCAGTAAAGAGCCCCTTCATTAATTAGGGTTTCCACGGTATTATCTTATACTGTTCCCTTTTTTCACATAAAAGATATAAGACTTTACCGTTAGCAAAACAGGTAACAAGGTATATAACTGCTGTTTTACCGAAAAATGTATGATATTTTTCATGGTGACAAGACAACACGACACTTACTTAAAAAGCTTAAGATTAAATTTTTTAAATGACTCTAATTTTTTCACCTAATAAAGGATAATTAGTACAATGACTTATTATTTTTAATAACAATTCTTTCTTATATATCTCTAAAAAATAAAATTTACTATAAGGATTTTGAACTGGGTTTGTTACTTCAAAATATCGTTTAATAGCATCTAGTATATAGAAATCTTCATTTTGTCCTATTGAGAAAGAATGGTTATTGGATTTTCTTATAGAAAAGCAACCTTCAGCTTCTATAAACCCTGTTCCTTCAAAGTAATAAGGTATATTATAATTAATATTATTATTTATAATAGTTAATTGTTTATTATATTTCAAATTTCTATTTAATAAATAAGTATTTACCGAGGTATTGGTTAAACAAGTTTTTAAGAATGCAAGTTGACAGATTTTTTTTGAAGTTAAAGGAGTGCTGTTGCTTCTACTATCCCTTTGGGATAAGGAGGCTTCGCTAGCCTCCGGCTGCTGACTTCGTAGCGCTGACTTCGTAGCGCTGACTTCGTAGCCCTGCTTCGCACGCATCGCAGCCTAAATATCATAGATTTTTAGAATTTCTTCTACTTGTTGCTTATTATTTACAACTCAAATAACATCTTGTCCTTTACTTGTTATTGTTACCGTTCCACCTATTACTTTAGCAATTGTAATTAACATATTATAATTAGATTTAGTATTAGATAGTTTTATAATTAGTCTGTATTGCAGTCATTGTTTACGTCAATGGTTTACTTGATGCGTATTTTTTTTGTGCTTTATTTTTCTTGCTACGTAGTCAGCAAGAAAAATATGCAAGCGCAAGCTCAAAAAATAGCCAGCCCACTACCATTTCCTGCTGCGAATGCCTTGCAACAGCACTATCAATCCTACTCAAAACATTTTTATATATTGTCGAGAATCATTAATTGTTGTAGGATTGGGGGCCGTAACTGAGACATTATCCTTATTAATACTTAAATTATATTTATATATATTATTAGTAGTCATAAAACTCAGTATATTTACACTGAATAAGACAATCCCTACCGTATCGTGGAATGCAATATCAAGTGAAGCGTTGGCTAACACAACTCCACTTACGAATAATACGCTTTATTTATTTAATCTTTCAAAGCTAAAAATATAATCTTTATAAGGAGCATTTATTTTTGCGTATTTTTTAATTGTACTGTGATTAAGACTTAAAGCTTTTTGAGCGTCAGTTACTCCATTATACTTAAATAGAAAATTCCTTTTATTATCATATATGAATACAGCTCTTTTAATGCTTAGATGCTTTATTTTTTTTTGTGCTTTATTTTTCTTGCTGACTACGTAGCAAGAAAAATATGCAGCCTTCGGCTACTACCCTAAAAAAATATGCCTCCGAAGGAAGCCAAGCAGCACAAGCACGACTATTTTTAGTTATATCGTCTATTAAAGTTTTACTTCGATCAGTAGCTTTAGCTATTTTTTTTTTTAATAGCGCAGTAGCCTCCGGCTAGTTAATCTTTAATTTTAGGACTATATTCGACATTGTAAGGTATATTACTGAAATATCACTCACCTCTAAATAAACTTTGATTTTTTATATTACTAAGAATAGTAGAATGGTTAGAATTAACTCTATTAGCTATAGTTAAGACCTGTCCTCCTTCTCTAGAGGGGTGCTTCTCCCTCCGCAGCGCTGCTTCTCGTATGCCTTGCACCCCTCCTAGAAGTCGCCTACAGGCAGCGCACGCTGCGGAGGAGAAGCTAGGCAGGAAGGAAAAATAACTAATAATTCTTTAAAAGAATTATAAATATAAACAGAGTAAGCTGAATTAGCTTCTATCATTCTTCTTTTACTTTCAACGGAATGATTTTTGTGCAGCTGCTGTATTCCTATCCCTGCTTTATTTTTTTTGAATATGCAGGGATCAAGCTATAAAAAAAATAGAAACCAGTACTATTTTTTTTTTATTAATAAAAAAAAAATACTAAAGCACTACGAAGTAATAAAAAGGATTATTTTCACCAGTTAGAGTTCTAGCTATTAGTCCTTTAGTTTCTTCACTATGAGTTCTATTTTTAGCTAATGGAGATAATAATTTTTTCTACTGCTGCTTCTGGCTTTGCCTATTTTTTAGCGTGCTCCTGCCTAGCTTCTGTGTATGGTAAGGGATATGGAGTGCTGCTTCGTTGCACGCTAAAAAATATGCTGCCAAGCAAAAGCAAGCCATCTTGATATTCTGTTTACTTTATAAAAAAGCAGTATTAAGCAAATTTTGGATTCTAGCTGCTAAATGTGCACAACTACCTATCTAAGTATGACCATTTATATTATTGATTAAAAGATAAACACCTGATTTATCTTTTAGTTCTTTTAATATACGGCTTCTATCTTGTTTAAAATTATTGTACACATTGATATAATATAGGTTTTTTGTATTATCTTCTATATTATTACTAGAAGTAGAATACTGACGAATAATAGGTTTATTATAATTAATACTATTATTATATAAATAAGTTAACGCATTTTTATTTCATGGACTATATCTTCTCATATATGAGGATCACGTGTAGTCTCTGAGGAGCCTACTAAGGTATTAAATACCCGTTGGTTTCCTGCTGATTCTTCAAAACTATACATTGTCACTTATGATAAATCCTAGTAGCATAGTTATTAGAAGTTTCCAGCATATAGTGATCTTTATATTTTTTTTATAAAAAAATAGGGAGGGCTAAGTGGTTTATTAACCCTCCTATTGTGAACATAAATACAAAACCTAATGAAAATAACATTGAAGGTGTCATTTTTATAGATCCTCCATAACATGTGGCTAATCATGAGAATATTTTAATACCTGTAGGTACTGCAATTATTAATGTAGCAGCCGTGAAATAGGCTCTTGTCTATTGCCTATTTCTAAGACCATAAGATAAATAGATATCTTATCTGGAAGGACTAGGCTGAATAATCACCTCCTAAAGTCTAAAGTGTACATTCTTTCTTAAAGTAACAACGTCAACGTAAATAAGTTATAATTTTGTGTAAGCTACTACGAAGTACTACTAACAAAGGATATTTTGAAAAGTGGGTAAATATAGATATTTTAACTTCAATACTTCCCATTTCAACTCAATAATATTGAACTTCACCTAACAATTGGCTTTTGTCGGAGAAATCTTTCTTAGATACAATAGTTTGAATTTTTACTGCGTGTGTGCTGTATTTTTTTTGAATATGCAGCGAAGCCTCCTGTATCCCTACGAAGTCAGGGATAGCGAAGCACTACTTCGTAGGCTGGCTGGCTTCTATTTTTCTGCTTCGCTCCTATTTCTTCTTGCTTAGCAAGCTAAAGCAAGAAGAAATTAAAGAGAAAAAAATACAGCATCGTAGGGATAGGAGTCCCTAAAGCTTCGCTATTTTTTGCAGCGAAGTACGAAAAAAAATAGGAAGCACTGACTTCGTCATAAAAATTTTTATTATAGTGATTAATCAAATCCTTCTGATCTTTATACATAAAATCACGTTAGAAAATCCTTTGTTCCGTTTTCTATAGATTTTATAACAAATTTTAGTTGACATTCTTTACGAGAAGTTAATAAAGGATATTGTTTTAGTATACCAATAAGAGCTTTAATTAAGTCTTTTCTAATGGCAATTCAAGTAACATATTTAGCATTACCTTCAATTCTTACTGTTCCACCTATTACTTGTTTTATTAATAATAAGATAAGTACATTTTCTTTAAGATTTTTTATAGAAATAAACATACATACTTTAATGTGGTTAGGTACAGCACAACTCACAGTAATTCCTAGGCGAACCAGCCATCACTAGCTTGCGCTATAAAAAAAAAATACAATAAACCAACCCAAAACTGTTTAATCTATGTTTCATAATCTGTATTAGAAAGCTTAGTGAATAAATCTTTTTTTGCTGCTTTATTTTTCTTGCTAGGCAAGAAAAATATGCAAGCTAGCCATAGGCTAGCAAAGCAATATCTTCAATGGATCCATCAAATGAATCGGCTTGTTATACGAAGTATGTTTTCACATAATGTAATTTAATTTATCTTAATTCATTGAACATTAGTATAATATAAATAAAAGAAACCTAATATTAGAACAGGACACTTTATCCTTGTCTTCTTAGTTTTTACTTCTTAAAAACTAAGAAGTAAAAACAAAAAACTATGGACAGTATCTTAATTTAATATGTAACCTGCACTTTAGTATTTTTTTCTGCTGCTGCTTAGTATTTAAAAAAAAAATGCCTACGAAGTACTATTTCATACAAGCCTCCTGTATCCCTACGAAGTCAGGGATAGCGAAGCGCGAAGCATCCCTACGAAGTCAGGGATAGCGAAGCACTACTTCTTAGCCTGCATATTTTTTTCTGTAGAAAAAAATATGCACTACGAAGTAATAAAAAAAAGAAGCACAGCAGGTGGCTTCTTATTCTATATGAATAAAGGGTACGGTTAAGGATAAGATTTTGTCTCTCCTAATTAAATTTCTTGCGTGCTTGTCTCTGAGGATCCTTTAGTAGCTATACTTATAATTTTTTTTACACCCTTAATTTCCAAATGTTTACCATCTGTAATCATTCTATATACTTTTCGAAATTTAATATAATCAACATATTTTCCAGCAAAAACATTATATTTGTCAAAATAATTAATTAAAATAGCTGATGTCTTAAAACCTGTACTTTTATAACATCATATACCTGAGCTATATTGATAAAGATTACCCATATTTAAATTATCATACAAAAGTTGTAAAGGTATCTTATCATTTTGTTTTATAGAATACTCTAACCTGACGCTATATCCTGTTTTATGTGTTTTACTTTTTACAACACTAATCAAAAAACAACCATCAGCTTGAGTAAATCCAGCTAATCAAAAATTATCCAAAGATAATTTTTTTAAAGGAGGTAATATATTTATGTTAAAATCTTCATTGTAATTATGTAAAATTAATTGGTTATATTTAAATTCACTTAGAAATTTACCATTTATTAATGCTAAAACCTTAAACAAACCTTTTGTATTTTTACAAATATACCTTACTGCTTGTTTATCTTTAATCTTATGAACTTTGCCGAAACCTATTCGTTTTTTTATTAAATAAGCTAAAGATACATCTCTTAGGGGTAAATCTATATATAATTCACTCTTAGCAAAGTTACCTTTGCCTTCTATCAATCCAGTTAAAAAATATCCAAATTCAAGCTCAGTTAAATTGCTTTTATATTTTCCAAGGTGTTCAGAAATAGGTCTTAATGTAGTATAATTTCTGCGACCTGGAGGGGTGCTTCGCTGCACCAAAGCCGGTACGAAGTCAGGGATGCTGCTTCTGGCCCCATATCCCTTTCGGGATCAGGAGCCAAGCAGGAGCATCCCCAATAGAAAAGATCTTGATGAATTAAAAGGTAAGTTACTGTATTTATTATAAGTATTTTTAGTATTTTTTTTCGCTTGCTCTGCCTGCGTAGCTATTGTACTAATACCAAAGTTTCCTGCTGATTTTCCTGACAATAAGTAGATTTTTCCTAACGTAATTAATACGAGTGGACTACTTATACAGAAGTTGCCAGCATATAGCAAGATTTTTACCGTGAACACAAATCTATCCACGTCCAGTCCTACAGTGTACATGTGGTGCGAAATTGTTAATAAATATTTTCTATTTATCCATACAAATTTGTATGCTTCTTTCACAAGAAGTATCGGACTATATTTTCATCTTTGTCGGCTGAACCGCTGCTGCTCCTGTTTTGTTTGTTATACTATTATTTAAATTAATTTGTTTTTGTAGAGTTCTTATTTGTACTAATCCTTGTTCTCTTAAATGTAATTTATTAGACACTTGATTATGAATAATCAATCATTTTTCAAAAGAAATTGCTTTTTTTGTTTGTAAAGGAAATAATTTAAAATAAGCTATTATTTGATTTAATACTTTAAAACCAGTAACTGTATAACGATAAACATTATTAGTACCAGATCTTAAGGATACTTTACCAAAACCAAATAATACATATATTTTTTCTAATATGGCACTATCCTTTTGATCTAATAAATAACGCATTTTTATAACATGGCCTAATGCATATCTAGTGTTTGATGTAATAGATACATTAAAGCACCCTTCAGCATCAGTAAACCCTGATAATCAACTATCTTGCAATGTTATTGAAACGGGTATGTTATTTAATTTGATAGTATCAGTACCATAACGATTATTTAAAGCATTTACTCATAAAGCTAATTGATTATTTCTATGATCAAGAACTAAATTACCATTAAACAAAAAAGCTAATAGTAAAATATGAGAAGGGTCATCAACTATTCATCTATGAAAACCGTTATTTTTAGTGCTTTGAGGAAAATGTTTAACAATTCCTATGTTAAATTTATGTTGTATTGTATAAAGTATAGCACTTTCCTTTTGAGTAAGAACAAAACGCACTCTTTTACCTTCACCATAAGTTTGAATAGCTCCATCCCCCTCTGCAAACCCTATAAACCAAGTTAATCAATCATCAGATAGACGATTTTTATTATTAAATAATGTATTAAAATAAATATGAAAAGCAGAATAGTTAAAAGATGTTTTGCGTATAGTCTCTAAGACGCTCAGTTTGTCATCTTTTAAAGAATACAGGGACTGATTGTCTGCTGATTGAGTATAACTAATTAAACTTTTACCATTCAAGGTGCTAATTAGCTTTAAACTGTTCCAGCATACAGCAAAATTTATTATATTTCTTATATCACTATAAGACGAAGCCACTACACAACTTCAAACGATAAATCCTAAGATTCCAATAGACATCATTGCGTAGACCATACCAATATACTTTTCAATTTAATGAAAATGGACCATCTCTTTGTCAACAAATCACTACTAGAAGATCATTATATATCTTTTAAGTGTTATTCTCTTCTTTATTTATTAAACTATTTCATTTAATCAAGAAATGTTTTCAAGTTTTACCTAAAACCGAGTTAGATGAAGCAGTGTGAGCATGTAGCTGTCTAAGTTCATAAAATTTATTAACCATAGTTAATCTTGTTAACTTTTCAGTTCGGCTAGGATTAACTTTAAAATAGTCATTTACTAAGGATAAAACTTCTTTTTTTCGTCAACAAGTTCATTTAAAAGCATCTTTTTTTACCATAGTGTAAATTTTACCACCATACAGTTCAACTAGAGCTTCTAAAATAAATCTATTCTTTTGACTAGCAGTTATAAATATCTGACCCGACTTATCATTCAAATATATACTACCATCAGTGTCAAAAAATCCAGCGAATCATCCGTTATAATATGTTAAAGGTTTAGGATCCTGTAACTCTATACCATACTTTTCACAAATTCTACCTAACTGTAATAATCGTATAGGATTACGTATTAAACCATTAACTCCATTAATAAGATTTAACAGCCCAGCCTTATGATGTAGTCTATACCTTAAATGATTATAACCTGCTTTAAGCTTTACTGCTCCGCCATACTTCTGTTTAATGAGATATAAATAACGTTTATCTCTAAGTTGTGTTACTATTTCTAGACTTGCATAACCTTTTTTAGATAACAGAAAACAGCCTGCGAAGCACTCCATCAATAATCCCAGCTAATCATTCATTAAATTTATCATCATTTCTAGGTTTTTTATCTTCGAAGGATCCTAATGTAGTAAATTTGACACTTTTGTTTGTAAATAAAGTAAGAGTTTTATTTAACAATATAAAGTAATTAAATACTTTTAACATTGTTAATTTCATCTTTCATGATGTTGACCACAAACGTATGGCCTCTGAAATTCCTACTAACATGTAATAATAATTTCTCATTTTATAATGAACACTAATAAACAATTTTATCCCACTTATTTTTAAATTGTATTCATTGATTGAACTTATCAATTCTTTTAACATCTAAGTTAATATGATCCTGCAACTGATAAAATTCTTTTACCAAATTAAGCCTAGAAGCTTTACTAGATTTTAAGGGAAAATTTGTGAAATAAACATCTACTAACTCTAAGATTTCGGATTTTCTATAAATAGAATATTGAAAGGCTTGTTTAGATATAAGAATCTTAATTCTTCCTCCGTATAAATTTTGCAACGGTTCTAGTAAATATCTATTATTTTGAGTAACACTAATAATTAATTGACCTGACTTTTCATCTATATAAATAGAACCATCGCTATCAACCAAACCACTAAATCACCCATTGTTATATGTTAAAGCTAAAGGATCTAGAAGTTTTATATTATAATTTACACATATCTTGTGAAGTTGAAGCATTCTTATAGGGTTCCTGATTAAACCGTTAATATCATTAATTAAATTGATTAAACCCTTAGGGTTATGCAATTTATATTTCAATGCCAAGGATCCTGATATCTCTTTAATAGACCCACCATATTTATGTTTTATTAAATATAGTAAGGATTTATCCTTTATATCCATTACAATTTTAAAACTAGAAAAACCTTTTTTAGTGGTTTGAAATTGACCATCTCCATCGATTAATCCAGCCAATCATTGATTAAATTTAATTTGATCGGCTTTAAAATCCTCTTTGTTAAGAACTGGAGTGGTAGAATAATGTCTTTTATTTTCCTGCGAAGCAAGGGTGACCTTGCTTGAGGAGGTTGAACTTACTAATGTTTTTTGGTCTTTACTATTTGATCCCTTAAAGGCCAAAGGGTGCGCAAGCGAATCTTCGTAAGATATTCCTATTCTCCCCTTATTCATCCCCAATTGAATTTGTTTAATTTTTTCCAAGCCTTCTTTAGTTAAAGCGCTATTATTTTGCCTTAGTATGATAACTTTTTTTAAATCGGCAAAATCCGCAAATTTTACACCTTGAATAGGGTACTTATCAAAAAATGGTAGAATTTTATCTTTAATATCATTCAATTTTGTAACAAGGTAATCCCCATACATAGGTCTAAGGGGTCGAATAGAATATTTACCACATCCCAAATAATTTACCAGACTTTTTAATAACTTTGCGTCTCGTATATGCTGAGTAACTAAAAATCTGAAACCGACAGAACCTCCTTTTGACGACTTCTTAAGTACCAGAAAAAAACAACCTTCACCGCTTACGAAACCAGATATTCAATAAGGGTTAAGAATTATTTTACTAAGAACTTGAGGTCTTATAGCCGGAACAATATCAGAAAAAGCTGCTTTTAAATTATCCGGTAAACCTTTATTTAATACAGCTTTAATTGATACTATTTTTTGTAAACCTTCCATAGTTAAATGTTCTTTTTGCTTCATTAAATCTACCACTTGTTTAAATAACTGATAGTCTGATCATTTCTCCGATATCAAAGGATAATTATCGAAATGATGAATAATAACTTCGAGATCTTTTAAAGAACCTACTCAATATTGGATACAATCAGATCCTCTAGCTGTAACTGTTCCTACACCAAAATAATTTCGAAGGTTTTCTACTAATGCTTTATCCTTTGAGTGTAATGCTATCTTAAAAACTAATTCTACAGAATAACCTGTTTTCAAGCCTGAATTAGGTCGAACATTAATCAGAAAACAACCTTCACCATCAGTAAATCCAGTAATAAATCAAGGATTTAATTTATTCGTTTTATTATGTAAATCATAATTATTTTTACCTGCTGCTACATTAGACAGCGTATGAGTATATCTTAATTGTTTAACAAAGTTCATTCTACGTCTAATATCGACAAATGAATTAAAAAAATTATTATTACTACGAGGTGAAATTTCTCTTAATCCGAAAAATTTTATTATTCCAGATTTGAAGTTTTCACTTCGTGCTTTGGTTATCTGCGGGTTACCCAATATATCTAAAATTTTTACTAATAATCTAATTGTACAATTAAAGATTTTATTAGTATTTAGAAATAATGAATGGCTCACGTAGCAGCCATTCTTGGCTTTCCTGCATATAGTTTGTTGCGTTAATCAATATAATCTGATTAAAGAGCCATATTGACCAAATATAGGTTTACTTGAGCTAGATGCTATAGTTGTACTAATTATACCGAAACCTGGTATAATTAATATATAAACTTCTGGATGACCGAAGAATCAGAAAAGATGCTGAAATAATATAGGATCACCACCTCCAGCTACTTCAAAGAATGAAGTATTGAAGTTTCTATCGGTAAGGATCATTGTAATTCCCAATTGAATCTTTATCTACTAGACTAGGTCTCATGACAAAATTGTCTCTTAAATTAAATTATTTAAGGTAGATTTATTCAATAAGTGACCTTATTGTTGGGACTATATATTACTTGTATAAGTTATAAATTTTGGGGCTCCGCCCACTAAATGATCTCAATTAAATTCAATTGTTTGGTTATTCATTTTAGATTTTATTTCTATTATAGTTTTTATAGATTCAGAGTTAGTATGATTTTTATTTTCAAAGAATTATAAAACTTTTCTTCAATCCTGATAATTTAAATATTTACTTGAAAATAAAGGATAATATTTTAAATAACTAATTAATATTAAATTACCTTTTAAACTAGTTGTTCTAACTCTGTATTCCGGCTTAGGTTGATCAACTCTAATTTCTTTTACAGTAGTTAATAAAAAATTTGCAATTAAACTTAAAAAATCATAATTATTTTGATTATTATGATCATTTTGTGCGAAGCTTTGAGATAGTTCAAATTTGCATTCTATTTTAGGATATTTTGAAACAGTAGTACTGAAAAATGTCCATCAGCATCTATAAATCCTGAGAATCAACTATTAGAATCTATATTACTAATATCTTTATTTTTTTTTTCTATATTTAAATCAGATTTAATATTTAATCAATCAATTAATTTAAATAAAGCATGAATTTTAGGAGTTCTCATATAACCATTTATTAAATTAGCTATAAGAATTAAACCTTCCAAATTATTTATTGTTAATACATAAGCATTAACTCCTTTTTTTCTAGATATAGATCCATGATTTATTTTAGATTGTATTATTAAAGCTAAAGGAAAATCTCTTAAATAAAATACTATTTGTATTGAAGGATAATTTAATTTACCTTTAGCGGATCTTTCTGTTTTAGGTACTATTATAGTACCATCTCCTTCTATTAAGAGGCGGAGCCTACAGCTAAATAAGAAGCAAAATACGAATGAAAATCCTTATTTTTTAAAGAAAATAATCTTTTATTTAGATATAAACATACAAGTTTTGGCGTATTGTCTCTGAGGATCCTAAATAAATTCAAACTTATAAAGTTTCCTGCTGATAAAGTTATAATAAATATATAAAACTCTTTCCAGCATATGGCCAAATTTAAAGCAGGCAGATATTTACCAGCTAATACAGGCAATGATAATAATAATAAAATAGCTGTAATTACAACAGCTCATCCAAATAAAGCTAATTTCGTTTTTTTTTATTAAATTAATATATCACATATAGATTACAGTATTTTTTGTTTATTATAGTAGGGCTTATACTTATTTTGCAAAATATACAAAATAGAAAAAAAACAGCTTGCTGTTTTTTATGCTCCTTATCCTTTGAATTAGAAGCACTGCTGATTTTTTTTTATAATATGCTAAAGCTAGCAAGGAAAGCTAGCCACTAAATTAATAAATTCAAATAGTTTTCTTTATGCATAGTATCATAAACTACTTTCTATTAAAATTCATTTTAGATTTTATTTCTAAGATTTCTTCTAACCCTTGTTTTGTTAAATGTGACTTGTTAGTCATAAGATTTGATACCTTTTTGTGCTGTACGAAGTAGAACCACCGCGTCTTTATAATCTTTTACTTTTTCTCCTATTATCTTTATCTAAAAATGGGATTATTTTAGTTTGTATATCTGATAATTTAGATACAGTATATCTAGCTATTGCCGATGTGTCTTGTAACAGAACCACAACCAAATCAAGATTTTAATTGTTCTATTATTTCTAGATCTCTTATATTTTGTGCGAAGCAAGCGCAAGCTCTCTATAAAATTTAAACCTATACTTAAGCCTAATTTATCTGTCTTAGATTTACTTGTTTTTACAAAAAAACATCCTTCTCCTGACACAAATCCAGCTATTCAAGGATTTATATCTAATAGTGTATTATTTTTGAGATATAGAACTAAAGGTTTTACCTCTGGTTTAGGAAAATATAAGGCTAATCTTTCAGGTAATCCTTTATTCATGCAAGCTCTTATACTAACTAAACTTTCTAAATTTGTTAAATTAGATAGCAAGCGTCTCCCTATCCATATCCCCTCGTAGTATAAAGGATTAGAAGCACCGCTTGTTTCGTGCTAACCTTCCAGCAAGCAGGCTTTTTTAAACAATAAAAAATCTATTTGTTTTTTGGTGCTACGTAGTCAGCACTCAAAGGGTATTTATCAAAATGTTCTATTATAATTGATAAATCTTTCATCGATCTAACTTGATAATTAGCTGTATCTTTATTAATAGTAACATTTACTGCTGCGATGCTTTATTTTTTTGTGCTTTATTTTTCTTGCTGACTACGTAGCAAGAAAAATATGCAGCCTTCGGCTACTACGCTAAAAAAAATATGCCTATTTCATAGAAGCAACAGCACACCAAAGTAATTTTGTATTGTATGTAAAATATTAATATCTTTAAGTAGTAGCCTACTTCGTAAGGCTACTGCTGTATTTTTTTTCAAAAAATAGAAGCCAGCCGACTTCGTAGTAAATGTATAGAAAATATTAATTTTACTACGAAGTCAGCAAGCTCTCCTAGCTGGCTTCTATTTTTTTTACTGCAGGAGGAGCTACTAAATTATATCTTGGATATTTATATATAGCATCATGAAAGCACGACTCTGCATCACAAAAACCTGTAATAAAGTTAGGGTTAAATTTTTTATTATTTGTAGAATATTTATGGGACTCCTACCATTAAATTGTTTATATATATATATTTTTATTGTATGCGCATATAAACAAATAAGAATAATTATACAATAATCATTATTCTATTATATATTAATCTAAATATACACAGGTTTCTCTGTATCTTAGAGTACACCATACAATAATTAAAATATTAATTATTGAAGAACCGTCTACTCGTTGCTCTTTTACAGCTATATTATTATTTATAGCTGATTTAGATCCGCGATTGTCCATTTCTTAAATTAAGAATCTCTTTTGATATTACTATACCCTTAGTCATTAACTAGGCCAGAAATAAAGTTTACTCTATTTCCTTAGTTAAAAGAGCTTTAGGATATCCCCGGAGTTTGACTCTTATACACAAAAAAGTTTTTTATGTAGTCTTATACCTGGAGTTCTCATATTAGCTATTGTTGTTATAAAGTTAATTGCTCCTAATAAACTACTTACACCTGATAGATGTAATGCAAATATTGCAAGGTCTACACTAGGTCCACTGTGACTTTGTAATCCTGACAATGGAGGATAACAATTGTGTTGATAACTTCATTTATAGCTAACTAAAAAAACTAATGTTATACTCAATAAATCTTTTTATTGTTCGGACTATACTATCATCTTTCACCGTTAATAAAACTTAATTGTTTGTTGATATTTCTAATAATTGTTTTCTAATCTTTCTAATGGTATTTCTAACACTAGATAATTTTTCATTATTACCTTTATATTTAACATAAGATCTGGCTTAGATTTTATATTCTAAGGATTTAATACCTTTCATACTATCTTTAAAATAAAAAATTATATTCTCTATACATCTTGAGTTAGTAGTATCTAAGATATAGTGATTATACATTTCTTTATATTTAACACTGGCAGGTACGTGAAGTAATAATCTTATACTTTCTAATACTATATTATCTAACTTTTGTGTTATACCAAAGCCGTGAACTATTCTTTTGTGCGCAGCTGCGCAGCTATATTTTTCTTGCTAGCAAGAAAAATCAGAATGCCTTGCAACAGCCGTCTTTTGAAACTAAATAAAAACTACCTTCAGCTTCTATAAATCCCACTACTCAGCCTTTAGTCATTATACTTTGTTACACATTTATATCAGTTAAAGGTAAGGATACATTATTTCATGCTGGTGATAAATAATTATCATCTTTTTTTAAATTTTTAAGCTTCATGAATTCTTTGTATCTTTCTTCTTTGTTTATACTAGTTTCGTTAAGTATATATAAAGCTTTTTTAAATCTAACATAATCAAAATATTTACTAGTTAACAAAGTATACTTATCAAATATAGGTAATATTATATTTTCTTTTTGCCTATCCCCCCAAGGCTACTTCGTAAGGCGTGCCTACTACAGGGAACAGAAGCACTGTTTTCTTTTTGCCTATCCCCCCCAAGGCGTGCCTACAGGGAACAGAAGCACTCTTATGAAAAATTGTCCTTTATTATTATCTTTAGTTACAGAACCTACCCCTAATTCTTTTTTTATATAATAAAGTAGTGGGCTGGCTATTTTTTGAGCTTGCGCTTGCATATTTTTCTTGCTGACTACGTAGCAAGAAAAATAAAGCACAAAAAAAATACGCAGCCCATTAAATTATATCTAGATTGAGTTATTTTATACGATAAGCCTCATTTACCATTAGAATAATTTATTGAAAAATTCCCATCCCCGTCTGAGTATTTTTTTTGTGCTGCGCAAGCGCAAGCTCAAAAAAATACTGTAAGACCAACCAGCCTTACCCTGTTAACTAACTTGTTATAATTTCAATTTTTTAACTATAGTATAAATTTTTGCTACTTTATCAATATTTGTATTTTTAGAATAAAAGGCTTTTTTTCATAACTTAAACTCAAGTGATTTCATACCCTTAAACTTACAATCTTTAGATGAAAATATATCAATTATTTTTGAAATAGATTTACCATGTCTTGTTTTTAGTATTAAATGGCCATTTTCTTCTAGGATTATTTTATTAGGTATATGTAAAAGCCGTTTTATAGAATTTAATAATAAGGCTTCCTCTTTTTTAACTAGTATGGAAAATACTATGTTAAAGACTCCGGCTTCTTCGTATATGTCTAAATTAGCCTTACCTTCGATGAAACCCGCCAACCAATATCTTGAAACAACAGATTCTATCATTTCATAATTAGATTCATCTTTGTTTAAATGTGATATAGCTGGTGAAAGGTAACCTTTACTACGAAGTAATAAATTTTCTATCTCTTGATTTTTTTGTTCAAAGTTAAGACATTTATTCTCTAAAATACCCCATACTTGCTTAAATGTGAGATAGGAATAATATTTACTAGTTAATAGAGGAAATTTATCAAAAATAGGGAATATTATTTCTTTTAAAACTTTAAAGTCACTTATAAAAAAACTAGCTATTTGTGGACACTTATACTTTTTAACTATACCATAGCCTAAAGTCTTTTTTATATGATAAAGTAATCTTAAGTTAGTAATAGGTTGAGTAAAACTATATCTAAGAACAAATTTGTCTTTTATTTTTTTTATAATAAAAGAATCATATTCATCACTATCAGTTAATCCTACTAACTTTGACTCCATCTGAGTTTTAGCGTCTAGTTTGAATAAAGGCAGTATTACCTCCTCCTTTTCTTGACCTTGCTCTTCCTCTATGCAATTCATAGCCGCCAAGACCTCTATTTGCTTTAACTCCTGATTTATTTTTTTGTCTTCTGATCCCGGGAGGGATAAGACATGAGGTTGCACCCCTTCGGTATTTTTTGTGCGTAGCAAAAAATCGACCAAAGAAGTATTTCTCTCCTTAGATTGTACATTAGTGGCATTCGAAAAGCAAGATAAGTTATCAATCTCGGTATTAGATATATCGTTTCTACCTACATTCATGGGCGGCTGTATTTTTTGAAAAAAAATAGAAGCAGCCGCCACTAATTTTATAGAGTTTATTTTAGCAATTCCCTCTTTAGTTAAGTGAGCTTTACTATTCATTAATTCGGCTACTTTTTTTCAGTCTAAGTAATCTTGACCTTTAACACCAATTAACTGATATTTGTCGAAAATAGGTATAACTTTATTTCAGACATCTTCAAACCTATTAATAATTAGTCTAGCTAAAGATGAAGTTTCCTCCAACCTACCGCATCCTAAATATTCTATCAAACCGAGAAGTAATAAACGGTCTCTAGAGTGTTGAGTTAATATAAACCTTAATGTTACAATAGGATTTTTTAATGAAGGCCTATTGTCTATTTTAATATAAAAACAACCTTCTCCTTCAACAAATCCTAATAATCAAGAAAGGTTAAAAGTCGAAGGTAATTCAACCTTTGGTATTACACTAGGTATTACATCCGTAAATTCTTCTTTTAATAATGGAGTTAATCCTGTGTTTAAGGATGCTCTCAGAGATATAATTTTTCTTAATCCTATCATAGTTAGATGTTGTTTATTTTTTATCATAACAACAATTTCTTTCCATAATTCAAAATCGCCCCGTTTTTTAGTGCGTGCGTGCGGAGCGCGCACCAATCTATATTTCTTGCATATTTTTCTAGCTTCGCTAGAAAAATAAAGCACAAAATGAGGGATAATTACATTAATTAAGTCTTGGCAGTATTCTACAATAAACAATGCTACTGAATTTCTACCTTTATTTTCTTTAATTCTATAATTACCTACTCCTCACAAAGCAAATAATCTTTTACAAATTATAGCGTCTTTATGGTGTAATTCTATTTTAAACCCTGGTTGAATATGTCAACCTGTTCTATTTGTATTTCTTCTATTTAATCCTATATAAAAACAAGATTCGCCGCCATCGCCGGCTAAACCCGTAACATACATAGGGTCCAGCCTGCTATCCTTAGTCGCTGTCTCAATATTACATATATTAGTGTGAAATTTAGTTGAAGCAACTAATGTACTATACCTACAAACCCCCAAAAATTTTTTGGTAGCTTGCGCATCAAAATAAGCTTTAGATAAAAGATGCTCTCCGTTTAGTCTCTGATGGATAAATCTTTTTACCCAAGCGTATTGTCTCCCTGAATCATACATTTTTACATACGTATTCATCAATAATGTGAAACATGAGTAGTATAAAATTTTTTGAAGAATTTTACGCATCGAGGAGAGTTTTATTGCCTTTATGTCACCACAAAGCAACTCCTTACTTTTAAGAGTTCAACCTGTCCCTGCTCCACCTTCTATGCAAGCGGAGAAAATTAATAGAGCCAGGCTAGGAGGTAATAATCAGAAACTTATATTGTTTAATCTTGGGAATCATTTACAAAAGTAGTTTCCTACCCTTACGGACTATGTCTTCACCCTTATATGGGGCTTCGCGTGTAGTCTCTGAGGATCCTAATCATAACAAGATTTGTTATTTTGGTTTCCTGCACATTCTTCCCATGTATATATAAGTGTTACGGCTAATACAGTTGAAATACAACTTGGAAGCGATTAACTTCTATTAGATGTCTATATATCTGTTAACTGGGTAATCAAACCCTATTTCGAGAGATTCTATGCATATAGCGAAGTCATACTTCAAAAGTTTACACCTTTGAACGGCATTCCCCTATAGTATAATTTTATTCTAGTATATTTATATAGATAGCTTGTCTAAATGATCTCAATTAAAATTAGTTCTTTTACTATTCATGTTATTTCTAACATATTCTGTTTTATTTATACCTTTTTCTGTGTAATGTTTATCCTCTAACATTAATAAAACTATAGTTTGTCAGTCTTTATAGTCTAAGTATTTACTAGAATATAGCGGATATTTTTCTAAATAATTTGTTATTATACCTAAAGATATTCTACTAGAAGCAGTTAAAGTATAATATTCATTACCTGTAGCTTTCTGGTTTCTAGTCAACAGGTTACAATTAAGAAAATTAGCTATATCAGTTAAGATAGGTGAATAACTAATTTTAGTTATAGGATCTAATATCCTTTGTTCTATTCTTAATCTACAAGATATTTTTCTTTTTTTTGCTCCATTTTCTAATTTAGTATGCTGTACAGAAAAACTACCATCTGAATCTATAAACCCACTTAATCAATTATCTTCAGATAAAGGACTATTTTTCAAAGGTAATTTAGTTATATTTGCACCATGATTTTTGTTTAACCAATCTATTAAACTGTGAAGTTGACGGATCTTTGGGGTTCTTAATTCTCCATTTATTAAATAAACTACTTTTTTTAAACCTACTACTGGTGAAACAACTAATACACAAGCATTGTCTTGTAATTTGAATCTAATAAACCCAGATCCAATGAATTTTAGCAATTTCTTAGCTAAAGGTTCATTTTTCATATTAAAAGTTATACAGAATCTTGGATTATCTTTCTTCTTTTCATTAGGTTTTTGTACTCAAATATGTCCATCTCCTTCAAATAAACCAGCTAAATATCCTTTAAATTTACTATCATTTATATTATTACTAGAATATCTTATATTTTTCTCCAGGTGACCCTGTTTTTTTGCCATATCAGGCCCTCCTACCATTAAAGGCATTAGGAAATTCCCAAACCCACCTATTAATGCAGGCATACGTTTTACCAATTAATTTTCATTAAATGCTGGACTATATCTTTATCTATAAATATAGAATATTCATGGCTCTAACTCAAAATATAATATATTTACTAAGATATTTCACGTATAGTCTCTGAGGATCCTACTAAATAAAAGTGTTTAATGCTGCTACTCCTAGTAAAAAAAAATACCTAATGCAAGCTTGTGTCCTTACAAGGCGCAAGCTCGGGATATGGCAAGCAGCCCTTTTATCTTTGGTTTCCTGCTGATCGCCTAATCATTTGAAATGTAACTGTATTCTGCCGCTTTTCTTTTAAAAGAAAGTCTGCAATACTAGTTCCAAAAGCTCTAAAGGGATTCCAGCAAACAGTGAAACGAAAGAAAGATATTTCTACCTTACCCGGCCATGCCATTATATACTTAATTTTTAAAGATAAAATTTTTAGATAAAAACGAACTAAGACTAAGTATTGGATTATAGTTTTAGTTCGAAACAAAGGAAAATTTTCATTTACCTCGATAATAGCCAGATTTATCTCCTTTAAGATATCCTCTAATAACATAACGATCACCTTTTAAATGTTTAGCTAAACTATTTAAAGAATGAAATACCAAATTTTTACTCGAATCATCTTTAAACTCAGCTAAAATAGATTTAGCTGACGGATGTTTAACATTATACATATCCCGTTTAGTTATAACTAAACTCATAATTTCATCCAAACTAATTAAATTAGTTTTAGTTGATTCCTTTATTAAATCCAAAGAAAAGAAAAAAGCATCTAAATATAAAGTTCCTGAAGTTATACAATCATTTAAAGTAGTATGGTGAATATTTATTGAATTATACATATGTTGTTTTGATAGAAATACATATAATAAAGTAAAGTCATCCGCACTATAAACATATATTGATCTACCTGTTTGCTTACGAAGTCTATCACGTATTTCAAGACCCATTGGTTCATGATACCCTGAACTACTTGCTACTAAGTCTACATTAAGGTTTGGTTTTAAACTATCAATAAATTCTTGTTCTAGTGCTACTACTTGTTCTAAACTTGATTTATCATTCATAATATAAATAGTTAAATTCATATTACTGAAACCATGCTTATTTAAATAACGTAAAACTCTACGTGCTTTAGTTTGAAGTATAGATGGCATGAAATAAGAAGTAATCCTATTATATAAATTAATAGAATGACCTACATACATATTATTTCCGTCTAAACTTTTTCATACATAAACACCTTTTTGTTTTTTACATACTTTAGCTATAATATCTCTATTATTAAAAGGATCATTTACTAAAATTTTAATATAATCATTGGAATTTTTATTGTTATTATCATTCTTGTTATTATTACCTATTACCACAGTATTGTAATGATTATCATTTATTTCTCCCAAATTTTCTTTATCTTCACTCTCTATAGCAAAAGAGATATAAGAAGATAGCAATTTAAAATTAAGTATATCTTTTTTTTCGACCATAAAGAATATCATTAATATTGCGTGAGCAGTTACAATACTATTATATAATTGATTGTTAGAAATAAATTGAACACCAGGACCGCTAAGTTCTAATCTGATTAAGACTGAGAAAGCTGTACCTAATAATCCTGAGAATAGGGCAAATATTAAATATAAGGTACCTATATCTTTGGCATTCGTAGAATTAAATCATCTTTCCATACCCATAGACATTTCAGATTTTAACTCTACGGTACTACAATCTACCTCATCTTCGCGGTCTGCCTCTTCATCCCCCTCAAGCAAAATTATTCAAATAATTCTATAAGAGTACGTGACTTTATTCTCGTGAATAAAGCATCCCTACAAAGTAGTACACACAGACACGAAAGATATGCCTGGTATTCACATTTATAAATTTCATATTAACACAAAATTTATAAAAATACTCCTAATCTAAAGTCTAAGACATTAACTAGCGAATTCTTAAATATTTTCTGCCTATCTTCCTTCGGGAGTAAATGACCTAATGTTATAGAAGATTAGTAGCCAAACGCAAGATTATGGGGGTTTCGAACCCCATTAGCTAAAATAATCTAAATCCATGTTTACATCATAATCATAATCTTTTTATATATTATTATTTGAATTGTCCATTCCTATTTATTCATAGCTAGGTTTGACCCTACTGAATTTTCTTTACTAGTTTGAAGAATTTTACTAAAATGCATTATTAGACGAAGGGTAGCTTGATGGATTAAGTGATATTGTTTAAGATCAAAAAAGAAAATGGTTGCATATCCTACGAAGTCGGTCTCCTGAACTTGACTAACCTTGAAATAACTGCTGCTGCTACGAAGTATTCCCTCCTTATCCCTTTGGGATAGGAGAAGCACCCCTCCTTATCCTTTGGATTAGAAGTCGTGGCGTGGCTACAGGAGTGCTTAGTGCTGTATTTTTTCTCATGAAAAAATAGAAGCCTTCCTTCCTAGCTGGCTAGCTTTAGCTTTACGAAGTAGCAGCAGCAGGAGCGCTGGCTTCTATTTTTTTTTTGAATATGCACCACAGCCAGAACTCGTGTTATTTTATATTAGTTTAAGCTTAGTTTACCTTATTTATTTTATTCTTTTGATATAAATCTATTAAAGTATTCTCTAATATACTTATAATAGGGACTATAACTAAGAAGTAAGCAAAATACAGAACTGTACTAATTTGTCCTAATTCTATAAATGGGCTTTCTACGTGTTTAGCCCCTAATTGCATTAATATTAAAAAGTTTATCACGAAAACATAGAAGAAAATTTTACTTAGTGGTCTGAACTGCAAACCCTTAGTAATACCTAAATCTGCTTTAGGTAACAATAGGATTATTAATAATGAACTAAACATAGCTATTACACCCAATAATTTATTAGGTATTGATCTTAATATTGCATAGAATGGTAATAAATCGATTGTCAATTAAAGTTTTTTATTCCTAGCTTTAGCTATTTTAAAAAAAAAAAAATAGCGCACTTCGTAGCAGCTTGCTTTACGAAGTAGCAGCACTTTACTTTAAAATGAGAGCTTTATACTAATTTATATAACATTTCTTTAATAAAATAAGGTTTTACTAATCAAAGAATCCATAGATTCTTTAAATATATAAATACGGGGTTTGTTATCCCTATTGTAATGTATAGAGCATTTTAGTGCTGTACGAAGTACTGGCTTCTATTTTTTTTCAAAAAATAGAAGCCAGCCAGCCTACGAAGTACTAAAAGAGGTGGTTTTATACCTTTTTATTGAAGAAAACACATCATTATAAGATGTAACAAGTATAAATGCTAAACAGTTAAGATTTTCAAATAAATCCAAAAAAATCTAAGGATTTATATCGTCGCCTTTAAGCCGAGTTTAATTTAAATTTCTCTTAAAAATAACAAAATTATCTCGTTTTATTATATAAATAATAAAGTTCCCACTTTTTACTAGGATCATGCCCTTATCCTTCGGATTAGAAGCACTCCCTTGTCCATGTATATTTGCAGCGAAGCAGAGCTAAGCTAAACCGTATCCCCTCTAGGGGATTAGGGCTGTTAACAATTCTCTTATGTTTTCTGCTGCGAATGCGTATTTTTTTTGAAAAAAAAAATAGCACAAGCCGTACTATTTTTTTCTATTTAAATCATAAAATAATTCTCTATATTCATTAAAACAAGGAAGTTGCATAGTGGTGAATGATATAGCACTGTATGTTTTTTTAGTACTATTATCCACTACTAGTCTAGATTGATATTTATAATCATTTGCACAAACAAATTAAATACATAATCGAAATATTCTTTATGTTTTATAGCAGTTTGAGCATAAACTAATCTAGAGTTAGCAGTAGATGATCTTTTTACTATGTGGGCGGCTTCTACTTCGTACAGCCAAGTAAAATTCCTATTAATACTTCTTTTGTTTCGTCTGGGAATTTTTTTTTGAAGCTCTTTCAGCGGGAGATAAACGAGTTATTCCTTTTGTTGACTACGTAGTGCAGCAAATAATACTAGACTATACATAAAGAATAGTATAGGGAATAAATAAATTGATGGTATGTTAAATTCACAGTATCATTACTATGATCGGACTATATCTTCAATTAAAAACAAAGCGCTTTTAATTGTCTCGTGCTTAGTCTCTGAAGATTCCTTAATTAGCTTAATATATATTAGCTTAATAAAAGGTTTTTCCTACTGATAATCTTATTTTAATTTAAATTAAAAAGGGTTTTCAGCAATTACCGAGATTTTAGAATGACATTTATTCTATTTTATCATTCAGGTACAATCGCTGCAGGTGTTTGCATAGGATTAGCCATTATATAATTTTCGGAGTCACCTAATACATTAGGCATAAAGAATACAAAAATACTTAAAACAAACATAAAGATAAATATAGTTATTAAATCTTTAAATAAGTAATAAGGAGCGAAAGGTATTCTATCATAGTAACCTGGTACTCCTAAAGGATTACTAGCTCCTGCTGATTCGTGCACTGCTATTAAGTGCATTATTACTAATGCAGCTAATACGAATGGCAATACAAAGTGTAGAGCGAAGAATCTATTTAAAGTTGCGTTATTTACACTGAAACCTCCCCAGATGACAATATATTTTGATATCTTTTTTTAATTTATATCTTATATCTCTTCAGATATACTTAGACTATGTCTTAAATTTTTATGCCTGTTGCCGTGAACAATTCTCTAAAAATTTTGGGGTTATCGTGTTAAGCTTATTGTTGGTAGAACTCACTTATTAGTCGTTGAACGCTCTTAATCCTATTTACTATTAGTAAATTTAAGCTACCGAATTAAGTTCCGCTACAAATAATTTAATAAAGGGAGGTCTATCTTATTAAATGTCCTTGTATTTTTCCCCCTTTGCCTCTAAAAAATCAAATTATTTTTAAGGAGCCCGTTTTACAGTTTAGGATAATTTAATTTGTTATAACGAACGCTATTTTGTAGATTTTTTAATCATTTAGTGTATTGAATGTACTTTAAGCCTATCAAAGGATGTAAACCATTGAAAGAAAAGAAATTTATAACTATTTGTATATCGGACTTGGAACTCACACCAAATTGACTGTAGTTGTTAGTAGTATCTATTTTTCTATTAGTATTAAATACTAATTTAAATGCTTCAAATAAATTGCTATGCATTCTTTGTTTTAACTGAAAGCAACCATCATTATTACTTTTAATTAAAAATGAACCCTCTGAACATGTAAATCCTACGATTCAATTATTAAAGAAATGTAATGATGCGTAATCACATGCACTATTAGGAAGTTTAAATACATTTTTAATATTATCTTTACAAGGTATTTCAATATATGTTTTTATATTATTTTTCAATATATACATAGCCATATTAAATTGATTTATTCTAGTTTCGGTTAAGAAAAATATATTATTGTGAATTAGTAAAGGAAATAAAACTTCTTGCAATTCAGTTCTATTTATTACTAGTCTACATGTTGGACTTTTCAAATCCTTATATGTATTTATACTACCTAATTTTAAAACAGAATGAATATACTCCAAAGTAGAAATATCCTCTAAATGTAAAGAAATAGTCAATTTTATTGTTATATATCCTTTAGTTGTCTTAGTTATTTGTATATAACCATCTCCATCTATTAAACCCACTAAAAAAGATATAAAAGACGCAGGAAGGTTAATATAATCTCTTTTATCTAATATTTTACTATTCTTTTTTAAAGCATTTTTATGCACATCACCTATTGTAGGTAAGACTGAGAGTAAAATAATCATATAAATAGCCAAATTAATTAAAACTGTATTTCCGTCTGACTCAACAACGTCTTGCCCTATTCAAGGTATAGCACTTATTAGGTTAGTAATAACCGTTGCCAAATCTTAAATTTACCTATTCTAGATTAAAAATCTCGGCTAAAAACCGTGTTTAAAATAAGTAAACCCTGTACACTATAATTAATAATAAACTGTAATGAAATAAACAATAGTGCCTTGTGATATGTTCAATATAAAGATTCCGACTGTACATTAAGCAGCATTTCAGCTACCCACCGGTGAACCAGTCTGTAGCGATATTTTACTCTATCGATGGTCTTAATGCTAAACAAACATCTTTGACCTATTAACACCAGTATTGCTATATAGTTTATATAAATTTTTAGTAAAAATTACTTTATACTGTACTATATAACTATATATAGTTATATATCTAAAGAATTTTATATTTCATTTCAGGTATTATATAAGGACCTACTATTTTTCTAAGATTTTCCATAGATTCTTTTCATATATAAATAATATATTGGTCCTTTACCCTGGCAGATTGAATTGAAGCTTTTAGGTTAAAATTCTCATTTAAAACTTTAATTAAAATAAAACAATCATTATATGTATAAGAGTTAGTTGAAAATTTTAAGCCTTTATTTGCTTTAGACCCATCGTCCATAATCCATATAGCTAAGGCTAAAGGAGTTAAATATTCACCAATACATTCTGGGCGAAGCTACACATTTAATATTATTTTTATATCATAATCCATGTATTCAATTAAAACTTGTATAGTAGAAAATCTGATGATTTTTCGGATTTTTCCTTTAGTTCCTAATCTAGTTCTTATAGTAGGTATTTTAGAATTACAATAACCAAGATCAGAAAACATTTTATGTAAAAACAACATGTATTTTACTACGAAGTCGTGAACCTTCTTGATAAAAAGTAATTCTAGTACCTGAACCTAATAATCTTTTTTCAGCATGAGCATCTCCAAGTAAAGATCCAAAAATAATGGATAAAATATCATTATTATGTGGCCCTATTCTATAAATACCTTTTATTTTGCTTACTATTGAATTTTTTAAAGGTGCTATGCATAAGAAATATAAATTTAAAGATAAACTACACATTTGAGGCTTTAATATAAAACCTCATAGGCTCATTTGTCCATAAGGTAAAACATACAAACTTACTTTTAAAATAAAAGCTGTAATACCTTTCTTGTTCGAATATTACATTTATCTAATAACTATAGATAAAAAGTTCCGACTGTGCATTAAGCAGCATTTCAGCTACCCACTAGTGACCCAGCCTGTCGCGATTCTATGCAGAACCGACGATCTTGTATACTAATTGACTATATTTTAATCGTTTTCACTAGTATCGCCAAAGAAATTATTCTTCAATGACCCTGTCAGGTCATTCTGCTTTAAGTTTTATTTTTTTACATAAATTGCATAAAACTTTATACTTGCAGGACTATAACTATAATATTAATTATTATAATCAATAATTCAACGTCCTTTTAATAATTTACTAGAACTTTTTAATGTTCTTTGTATAGTTTTAGTTGAACAATTTAAAGCTTCTGCTGTTTCAACTATACTATGAAATTTTCCATAAACTATATTGTTAGTCTCTTTAACAATAATTGATTTAGAATTTTTTTTCATA
Organism: Cordyceps sp. RAO-2017; assembly: GCA_002591385.1. Taxonomy (NCBI): domain Eukaryota; kingdom Fungi; phylum Ascomycota; class Sordariomycetes; order Hypocreales; family Cordycipitaceae; genus Cordyceps; species Cordyceps sp. RAO-2017. Next base: position 75,093 of record NJEV01000001.1, on the reverse strand, counting down.
TTTAAGACTCCTTGTTTTGTAGAATTTCCATCTAAAGCTGCTTGTCTCATAGACTCTATTATTTCAGGACTAAAAGATATACCTCTATTAAAATCACCTATTCGTCTTCTACCTTGTTCACTATAATTAGCTTTCATCTTTATTCTAGTTACTTCTGTATGTTTATAACCAAAACTAGATCCAGCCTCAGTCAATATATTATAGTCCGGTAAAAGAGACTTTATATAAAAATCTTCTAAGTTTAATAATTTCTTATTATTTTCTTGATTAACTATTTCAGGAAATAACTCTAGAACAATAAATACAAAATTATGTAAACCATATTTTTTCACTGAATGTTTAATGATTTTACTGCCATTTAAATAGATTAAATGACTTGTAAATCTAGAATTAATTCTTCCTGTAGAAGCGGATCCTATATAATAAGTTCAAGTTTCTTTATTTAATATCATATAAATACCACTAAGTCCTTTAGTTTCTTTAACTATATTTCTACGAACAGAATCTAAATCTAAATTATTATAAATGAAAACAGGTTTAAGATTTTTAGATATTAAAAAATCATTTATTTTATCCTTGGGCTTATGAGATGTAGAATAATATCTTTTATTGTATCCAAGATGAAATTTTTGAATTGTTGTATTATAATTATAAATATTATAGTTATTTTGGGCTATTTTAAAGTAACCCAAGAAACCTATTCCTATCATTAAGATAAGAATTATAGCTCCTATTACTCAAGCTAATGTTCTAGGAGCTCTGTATGATGCATAATAGAAACCTCTTCCTATGTGCAAGTACACTATGAAAAAGAAAGCTGAAGCTGTATTACTATGTAAGTAACGTACTAATCATCCGTTATTCACGTCTCTCATAATATGCTCAACTGAGTTAAATGCTTCAGCTATACTAGGATTGTAATGCCATTTTCCTAGTATTTATACAAAAAAATTTATTTACTTAATTCTATATGGTGTTTGCTATGATTTATTTTAACTTACTTAACTTTACTAAAAGTTTTTCTAATTTTATCTTGGTTATATTGTAGCTGGCCCTATTTGCCTTATCTTTATTATTAAAATAATTAACTATCTCTTTATTGACACTCTTCTAACGGCTGATGCTTAAAAAAATCATCCTTATCTAAACAATAATAAATGTTTCTCGTTTTAAAAACAACTTTTCACCCTTATATTCTAGAAAAGTACCTTTATTTAACCTTCAACTTACGACCATAAGACTGACATTAAAAAATAAAGCACACTCCTTTATAGAATTAAATTTGTAGACAGTTTCCCCTTGTTTATTAAATACTAATTTACTATATTACCCCTCCCTTTAAGACCGCTAGATTTTATTAAAACTTTTCCATCTGACTGTACTTCATAATTAGAAGGTTTTGATAAAAGTTCTTGTATTCTTTCATCAAGGTTTAAGTTGTCATAAGGTTCTAGTCTAGAAGTAGATAATCTATTGCGGTTCATTCTTTTAGATATTAATAATATGACTTCAAATCCCTCACTTGTAAAATGTTTTCCTTGATTTTTATTCTTAAAATAGACTTTCAATCGGAATAGTCCAATTGTTTTTTACTTAATAAAATTAAATTATCAAAGAAAGGAACTAAAACATTAGTAATAAAATCTGTACTATAAATTTTAAGTTTAAGCCCTGGTTGATAATTTTCATTTATAGATTGATTATCTAAAGAAATCCCTACAATATTAGTATCTCTCCTTCTATCCTTCTTATATTTTCCTATCCCCGGAGGGGATCCGCAGCCCCCCGGTTTTTAATTTATTCTTCTATATATGTCTATATAGAAGAATAAATAGGGGATCGCAAATCTAATAAAAATTCACGAATAGCTTTTAGTGTTTCTACTTCACTAGAAGCTTGCCATAGACCAAAACATGTACTAATATCTTCGGCTAAATATAGAGAAATATCCTTCCCCTTCTACATAGCAATCAATAAGGAGTAATTTTTATCAAATGGCCTTTAGGTTTATGAAATTCTATTATTTTACTATTCATGTGATATTTTAGTTTAATAATTTAATCTTGGATTTCTTTTCTATCACCAAGGAACGATTTGTTATTATATAGATCATATGCTTTTTTAAAATTTAAATTTTTGTGCGAAGCAGTACTTCGTAGGAGCCTCCGTATTTAAAGGATTATTATCCAAAAAGCTAAAGATTTTTTTTTCAAGCTCAACCTAACTAGCCACAGTAAAACTTACAGAACTCTTGGTTTCATTAATATAACCAACTTTCAATCTATAAGATATATAGTTAAGCATTGGTGCCTCGTCAATATGCATGTTAATAATAAATCTAAAGATAAACTGGTTGCTAGACTTACTTATACTAAAACATCCTTCACCCTCAACTAAACCATGGCTTCTCTCCTATCCCAAAAGAAAAACTCTTCGTCTGTTAGAGAGTTTAAGTTTATAGCTACGGACCGGTTAGGCTTATTAGCTTTTGTCGATTTTTTCTTACATAAGATACTTCTATAAATAAGTGACTGGAAAGCAAAAATCATAATCATTAAATAATCTTTTATTTTTAAATTTCATTGCTTACCCTCAGGGCTGTAATGACCTTTTCCTGAGCTTAACCATTACTACTTTATTATTTTTGCACTTATTATCCATTATTCTACATAATATATATTTTATCTCGCCAGAGCGTAAATATATGATAGCTTTATTTCCTATTAAAGGATACTTACTGAAATGAGATGTGAATAAATCCAAATTATTTTTATTAACTCTTAATCTATATCTACTTACACGTTTAATATCAGTATATACATTACCTACTTTAAAATAAGCATGAATTAAATTTAAAACATATAAATCCTTAGTATTTTTACTTACTTCAAATACAAAAGAATAGTCTTTAACAATTTCATTAGCAATATTTGTACGTGATCTTGAAAAATATGTAAATGAACCTTCTCCAGTATTTTTTTTGAAAAAAAATAGCAAACCCTGACAATAAGAAAGGATTTAACACAGTGTTACTTAAAGGATTACAACTTGTTTCAAATTCTACTACAGGTAAAGGACCTAATTCTAATAATTTTGTTTTTAAAGAGGAGCTTTAGCTATTAAAAAAAAAATCGCTTCGTATTTTTTTAGTGCGAAGCTTCGCTAGCTATTTTTTTTTAAAAAAAAATACAAAAATAAAGCTAAGCCCCCATCAAGGATTTAAAGTAGAAGTCCCATAGATAAAATTTGTACTACTATTATACCTAGATTGTTTACTTATTAAACTTTTAGGTATTGATACTATCCCTCTACGAGGGATAAGTAGTCGCGTAAAAGTTTTTACAATTAAAATAAATAGAATTAAGTAATAACTTTACTCTTTATTTTTTTAATAAAGCTGGACTATATCTTAACATATCCATAATTATTTTGTGTTATATATAATATGACATATTTCTTACGTATAGTCTCTGAAGATTCAATTTGGCGAATTATACCTAATTGCTTTCCTGCTGATTTCCCTAAAACATTTTATTGTACTAAGCTACAAATACTAGCTTAGCTAACTGAAGTATTTCCATTCATCATAACACACTGTCTAGCTAGTAAAATAATATTTAAGGATGTCCCAGCAATTTGTAAGATTTTATAGCGACCCATTAATCGCTAAAGTTACACCAGTTATTATTTGTATTACTAAACAAAGTCCTAATAATGAACCAAAATTTCATAAATAACTTATATTAGTAGGTTGTGAATGATCAATTATATAAGCATTAACTAATTTCAATAAAGGATGACTTTTTAATAATCTCATGGTAGTTATTTATAAATTAAATATAATGAAAATTATAGCTACTTATACATAATTCAATACCTTACCTAACTATTGTGCTCCTTCTGCTGTATTTTTTTTTAATAGTGAAAAAATACAGCAGTAGCCTTACGAAGTAGGCTACTAAAAGAGTGCTGCTTCGATTTCTTCAATCTGAGATTAAAAAGAGCTATTTTATGTAGGGTAAGTAAGTGTAAGCCTTTTGTGTTAAAACAATAGCAAACAGAATTTTTAATATATATTATTAGCTAGCTAATAATATTATATATACGTATCTATTTTAATAAATTATATACTTTATATATATACTGCAAAATTTGCAATGTAGAGCTTTAGTACATATAACTAATCTAAGTTCTTAAGCTAAAGCCTTTATTCTAATATATATTTCTTGCAGCCTTCTGATGTTTTTGGCGGCTTCGCTGCAGAAGCCATCTCTGCTTCGCTTAGCACCGCGAAAAATTTTATCCTTATATGATTTTTGTGTAGTGCTTCCTGATCCCTAAAGGGATAGCAGAAGCAGCCGCCTATTTCATAGAAGCCTCCTTATCCCTGCATATTCAAAAAAAATAAAGCAGGGATAGGAGTACGGAGTACGGAGTACGGAGTACGGAGTACGGAGTACGGAGTACGGAGTACGGAGTACGGAGTACTTCATTTTTTAGCGTGCTTACTTCGTAGCAGTAAAAAATCAGAAGTAAGCCGTACAAAAAATACGAAGCTAGCAAAAGCAAGCCCTTTTCTCTTCATTATCTGTAATTAGAGAATTGTATATTTTATCATATTAATATGTATCATCTTCGTCATCTCCTAATAAAGCCTTTATAACTTTCAGAACAATTTCTAATCATATTAGATTACATTTTGAATTATTTGTATCTAACTCCTCATCGCCTTGAGATGAAAGACGAGAAGAAGGATCAGTACCACCTTGAGCTGAAGGAGCTGAAGGGGCTGAAGGGGCTGAAGGGGCTGAAGGATAACCCCCTGAACCATCTGAAGGACCTGAAGAAGAACCTGAAGGCCCTGAAGAAGAACCTGAAGGCCCTGAAGAAGAACCTGAAGGCCCTGAAGAAGAACCTCCTGAAGGACCTGATCTACCATTATCCTTACCATCTTCATTATTTGTTTTATTATTGCTATCTGTCTTATCATCATCGATATTCATTCTATCTTGTTCATTGTTATTACTGTTATTATTATCCTCGTTCAAATCTGTATCAACACGTCTTCGTTTTCTTGCTCTATTATCCCGCATATCTTCATCTGAAAGATCATAAAGATCCTCAGATTCAGAGCTAGATGATTCTTCCTCATCAGAATCTGACACAAATGCACCACGGCGCTCGTCTGGATATCTTGCTTCTGCTTGACGTGATGATTCTGGTTGACCATTGTCTTGTTGATATGATTCTTGTTGAGATTCGCTGTCAGAAACCCCTTCTGACCCTTCGTATCCAGATTCTTCGTTTCTTTCTCTCTCTGCTCTTGCTCTTTCACATACTGCATCAAATGCTGGACAATCAAAATATCCCTCATCACCTCGTACAAGTTCACGAGGATCTACACGACGCCCCAGTGCTGTAGAAAATAATTCAGCCGAATGAATACGTTCATCTCTTTCATCCCTAGATCAAGTATTTGCTACATCTGTTACTGGTTGATCTGTTACTGGTTGATCTGTAACTGGTTTATTTCTCTCTTGGTCACCAGCCAATTTGAAAGATGTAGTAGAGAAAGATCTACTACAACTTAGTTTATTATATAAGTTGTAGCATATTTTACCTTTAGGTAATCATAATACTGAGCTACTAAGCTGCTCAGCTCTTTTATCATCTGCTATCTGTTTAAGAACTAGAATATAATGAATAATAAATAGACTTATTACACAATATACCGAAATAGTTTTCACTAGGTCAAAGTACTCGCAGATAAAAGTAAATAAAGAGAAGAAAAAACAAATAGCTATAAGGATATAAAGAGCATAATCAGTCACAACTCCTTTACTTAAATTAGAAATAGTTTTACTTATTTTAATTAACAATACTCATATTCCATAAGGACCTACTCATTCTATGCTACCTTTATCCAAAATTCTAGTTGTTTGACTTCCTATTACTAGAACAGTTAAAACTATATATTTATTATAGAAAAATTCGACCAAGAAACGTTGATTGAAAAAACCAAATATATAGTAACCTAAATTAGAGAATTTTAAATTAGATATAGTACTAGGAATAAATTCAGGATATATAATAGCTAAAGCTGAGAACAATCCTGTTAAAATTAGAGGTAGTAATTTAAAGAAAGCATTCACAGCAAATTCTGTGTCTATTAATATTTCATGCATAGGATGAATAAAAATACTATTATCTGTAAAGAATCCTGACCCTAAGCCTATAAACATATCTTTAGTTAAATATCCAAAATATATTGAAAATATAGCTAATATTACTAAAGGTAAGCTTAAAAATATTTCACCTTCATGAGCATTTTTATAATAATTTACAGGTCCATTAGGATTGGCTAAAAATGTCAGGTATAACACTTTCACTGAATATAATGTAGTGAATATTGCACCTATTACTGCTATAAAATATACGTTTATACTACTATAGTCATATTTTCCAAAAGCAGATTCTAATATAAAATCTTTACTGTAGAATCCTGTCATAAACACGGTTATCTGATTTACCTTGCAATATTGTAAACAACTGCTTCTATCACTTCGTAAAAAATTATATAGATCTTTTTGTATTCATATTAGATTGAATTTGTTTTATTTGGTTTAAGCCTTCTACGGTTAAATGTCCTTTATTTTTCATTATATTAGATACTATTTTAAAATCATTATATTCTAAAGATTTAACACCTAATATAGGATATTTATCAAAAAATGGTATTATTTTTTCCGTTATATCTGATAATTTATAAACCAAATAATCTCCAGCTAAACCTCCTTTTCTTTCCCTATATTTCCCTGCGCAAGCTAAACCTAAATAATTTATTAAAGATGTTATTAATAATTTATCTCTAGTATGTTGAGTTATTTGGAAGATTAATTCTACTTTACAGCCTAAAGGACTGGTTGAACTATCTCTAACTCTCACCATTAAACAACCCTCACCACTAGCAAAACCTGCTATTCAGTAGCCATCGGGTATAGTATGGTGTTTTAATTCAGGTCTTATTACCGGGACTAGATCAGAAAATTCTTTAATTAATTTATCAGATAAACCTCTATTCATAGAAGCTTTAAGACTTAAGATTTTTCTTAATCCTTCTATTGTTAAATGTTCTCTTTTATTAATTATAGCTATAACTAATTTAAACAATTCAAAATCAGAATATTTTTTACTAACCAAAGGATATTTATTAAAATGGGCTATAATAATTTCTAAACCTTTTAAAGAATTAACTTCATATGATACACTTGACCCTGTAATATAAATATTACCTAGTCCAAAAAAGGATTGTATTTTATTTAAAAGAGCTTTATCTTTTAAATGAAGTGTTATTTTGAATGAAGCACTCACTCTTCATTTATTTATTAAATCTGATTGGGAATTTATATTTATTATAAAACTTCCTTCAGCATCTACAAATCCTGTTATAAATCAAGGATTTAATATATTTATATTTGAGTACTTAGTATATTTTCTGACTTTATTCCATGTATTGGTTATGTGTAAGTATCTATTATAATAAATCTTAAAGTAGAATCACTCTATACAACTTCTTTATATATTGATTAGGAGGGATTCTGACTCGAGAATTTCTTTCGAAATCCGCTAGAGTATACCTTAAACACATAATATATGTATTAACTACCATCTACTCGTTGCTCTTTTACAAATAATAATATTTGATTTAGATCCGCGATGACCCATTTCATTTTTCACTCATCTTACAGCTTATTACCATACCCGAGTAACTAGCTCAGCCACTAATAGTTTTTCAACCTTAGTTTGGTACTGTAAGCTTTAGGGCGTCCCCGGAATTTGGTAGTTTACCCCATTTATTTAACTATTTCCCATATAGTTTTACAGGGAAAGCTACTAGACTAAGACTAGCTATTAGTTTAACTGTATAAGTTAAAGGTAAAAATTTTATTAATCCTCCATATTTTCTTAAATCTTGATTATCGAATACTGCGTGTATTACAGCCCCTGCTCCTAGGAACAGCAATCCTTTATAAAAAGCATGATTTATTAAATGAAATAATGCTATGTTATAAGAAGATAATCCTATAGCTATTACCATCATACCTAATTGCAAATACTATACTAGGCTTAAAGCCAAGTATGTATTTTGGACCATTTCTTTATTAATCTTGGTATTTTTCCCATCTATCCTTGAATTTAATTCACTCATTAAATTTGTCTATCTCTTGACTTTTTCTATGTATTGTTAGTAAATAGAAAGATTTTATTAGATTTACTCTTTTCATTTTTTCTGTTTTTAAAGGATACTTGGTAAAATAATTATCTATTAAGTTAAATAACTCAGCTTTTCTATAGGTAACATATTTAAATGCTTCTATTTTTGTGCTGCGAAGCAAGCACTAAGTATATCAACTCTTCCTCCGTATATTTCAATTAACGGCTCTAATAAATATCTATTTTTTTGAGTTAAACTTATAAATACTTGTCCGGATCTTTCATTATAATAAATAGATCCATCACTATCTATAAATCCACTTAACCATCCATCATTAAAGGTTAAAGAGGCTGGATATTTTAGTTCTATACCATATTTTACACATAGTTTATTCATTTGTAATAATCGTGCCGGATTTCTTATTAATCCGTTTACATCGTTTATTAATGAGATTAAACCTTTTTTATGTCTTAACTTATATCTTACTGCAGAAGCATTTGAAATACATTTTATGGTTCCACCATATTTGTGTTTTATTTCATATAATGCTTTTGCATCCCTGGCGTCCATAGTTATTTCGCAACTACTATACCCTTTTTTTGGGCGCTAGCTCTAAAAAATATCCTGCGTGCGATGCGAAGCCGCGAAGCACAGCACTCCATCTATTAAACCTGCTAACCATTGATGAAATGATAAGTCTTTGCCATTTTTGTTATGTGAATTAGATCCTTTTTTAGTGTGGATATTTCTAATACCAATAATACTACTAATAATTGAAAAAGACATAAAGTAAATATATAAATATCTACTTAAGATAAATGATACTATTGTTAAATTAATCATTATTAATTTCACGAAGACTAATATCAAACGTATGGCCTCTGAGATTCCTACTAGCTTGCTTATAATTATAATATTTCACTTTACTGACATAATTACAGATATATATGTGTAATAGTACAATCAATTAATGAGAAGTGAATTAAAAAGATTATAACTAATATGACTATTTAATAAATAGCCATGAGCTTTGGTTATCTGCGAATTAATCATCTTAAGAATTTTATAGAAATTATTAAATATGAGCTCTAAAAGCTGAATGAGCCGCCTGAAAGCGTAATTTATATTTGATTAGAGAGCAAGCTCTCTATAGTTTGTCTCATTTATTTTTAAAGTTTCTTCATCTATTAAATTTATCTGGTTGGGCGTTCCGCTCTAAATTATTATAATCTTTATAAATATAATAATCTTTTATAAGATTTAATTTATGAGCTTTACTAGATTTTAAAGGATAGTTAATAAAATAGTTATCCATTAAATCTAATATTTCTTTTTTTCTGTATATAGTATATTGAAAAGCCTCTTTACTTTTTAGAATACTAATTCTACCTAAATATAGTATATTTAAAGGATCTAATAAATATCTGTTTTTTTGAGTAATACTTAAAATTAATTGATTAGATTTTTCATTTATCATTATTGATCCCTCTGCATCTAGAAATCCACTTAACCAACCATTATTATATGTTAAAGCATTATTAGGTTTAAGTTTTATATTATATAGAATACAAGCTTTATTTAATTGCAATATTTTTGCAGGATTCCTTATTAAGCCATTAATATCATTACATAATGATATTAATCCTTTTTTATGATGCAATTTATATTTAAATGAATTAGATCCTGAAATACTTTTTATAGATCCTCCATATTTATGTTTTATTTCATAAAGTATTGATTTATCTTTTTCAGGAAAAATAATTTTAAAATTAGCATAACCTTTTTTTGAAATAAAAATTTGACCTTTACCATCTATCAATCCTGATAACCACTCATTAAATAATCTATCATTACTTTGTTTAGGTTTTGACATAGTAGAATAAAAATTTTTACCTGGCGATATTTTATTATTAGATAATAAATTTATATTTTCATATCTACCTTTATTCATGGGCTGCGAAGCAGCCACTAATTTTATCTCCTTTATTTCTTTTAAACCTTGTTTTGTTAAATGGGTTTTTTTTTGTATTATATCAGCTACTTTAACAAAATCATTAAAATCATTAGATTTCTTTCCTAATATAGGATATTTTTCTTGCTGCGCATGCTGCGCACAAAAAGGAATAATTATTGTATTTATATCCTTAAATTTTGTTACAACATATTCTCCTCCTGTTTTTGAACTAAGTTTATAATACCCACAATTAAAAAATTTTATAAATTCTTCTAATAATTTAGCATCTCTAATGTGTTGTGCTATTTTGAAAACTAAGCTTGCACTAGAAAAATCACTAGATAATCTTACAAAAAAACACCCTTCTGCTATTTTTTTTTCTGGCGCTAGCTCGAAAAAAAAAAAGACAAAACCAGTTATCCAATTAGAATCTATAATTTTAGGTAAAGGTGTTTGAGGTCTTATAGCTGGTACTATGTTTGGTATTTTTTTTTTTAAAAAAAATAGCGCAAGCTCTGCTTTTTTTAATAAATCAGATAATCCATTATTAAAAACAGATTTTAAAGATAATATTTTATTTAATCCTTCTATTGTTAAATGTTCTTTAAGATTTATTAATATAAAAACTTGTTTAAATATTGCATAATCTCCTCATTTTTGTGTTAATAAGGGATAAGTATCAAAATGATTAATTATAATTTTTATTTCTTTTATTGAACTAACTATAAATTCTATATACCCATCTTTTCTATAAGTAATATTTCCTATATTAAAATAGTTTTTTATATTTTCTAGTAGATTAGCATCTTTTATATGGATTTTTAGCTTAAATACTAAACTTACAGAATAACCAGTTTTTATGCGAAGCTTACAATCAGATTTAATATTTATTTGAAAACAACCTTCACCATCCGCAAATCCTGTTATATAATAAGGATTTAATTTTGTATTTTTAATTTCTTGGTGAATACTTCTATTGTTATTAATTTTTAATTTATAAATGAAGAATAATTTATTTAATAATTTTCTATTATAATAGCAAATGATGCTGCGCAAGCTAAAGCTAGCCCGGCCTCAAAATTTTACTATTTTATATAAACTTAATAAAATATAAAAAAATTTTTTTTTCATGTAGCGAGCTTTAGCTATTTTAAAAAAAAATAGCGCTGCGGCGCCTCAAGAATATAAATTATTTTTTATCTTTTCGCAAATAGTTTGATACCTGAGTGTAATTAAATGAATGTGACACTCTCGAGCCAATTGACTCATAGTAGAGTAAGCTATTATTTTTTTTATGTCTTGTTGGAATAATCCAACAAGAGAACTAAATACAGTAGTTATTGCTCCTAATCATAAACATGAAAGCAAGACTGTACTACTATATTCTATTAAAGCAGAAGAACGGATTAATAAATATACACCTGCCGTTACCATAGTAGCTGCATGGATTAAGGCGGAAACTGGTGTTGGACCCTCCATCGCCATAGGCAATCATACGTGAAGACCTACTTGCGAGCTTTTAGCCATGGCTCCAATTAGTAAACTTATACCTATTATTCTTAGAACATTTTCATTAAGATAAGTTACTAATGAGTAAGTTATGTTATAATTTAAATTACCACCCAAAGATCATAATATTATAAACATTCCGATGGTTAAGAAACAATCTCCTACTCTATTTGTTAAAAATGCAGATAAAGAACTTTGGTTAGCTGCAATTCTAGTGAATCAAAAACTAACTAAAAGGTATGAACAAACTCCAACCAAATCTTAAAAGTATATACATAAAGAGCTAATATATACCCCCCTGTACTTAAATAGTTAAGCCTTGGTATATCAAATAGATATAAAGATTCCGACTGTGCATTAAGCAACATTTCAGTCACCCAGCGTTGTATCAGTCTGTCGCGATCAATAAAATAACCGACGATCTTTAAGCTAGTTCAGCTTAGTTGATCGTTTTCAACGCTATTGCTAATAATAACTATAATTTACATTATGATATATTTTCTATTTTATTATTCCTAATATATTTTTATTATTAACTATAATTAAATTTTATATAACATAGATTTATGCATATATAGTCCTACTATATCTACTAACTTAACTAATTGACGTTTTTTAATATAAATAACTCATTGATTAAGCTTTTTTTCTTCTAATCTACTTGTTAACTTAAAATTTTCATGTAAAACAGTTTGAATGTATTCTACTTGTTCTTTTTTAAAAGATCTAGTGTGTAAGATAGTTTGACCATGAAAGGACTTACCACCGTCATCCATAATTCAATAAGCTAATCCTCGAGCAGTAAGTAACTCGTTTAAATTACTAGGTATTATTTTAGTTTTGTTAATATAAAATAAATCGTAATAATAATTCAAACAAGGCATAGCTAATGTTCTAAAATATAAAGACTTAGTTATAACTTCTGTTTTTTTATTATGTCTAGTTAATATAGTAGGTTCCATAACAGTTAACGGTCTAAATAATTCATGTAAACTTTCTAAATATTCTTTTTTATGCTGGCTGGCTTCTATTTTTTTTCAAAAAATACAGCAGCAGGGATATCCTTGTTCTATTCTTAATCTTGCATTATGTGTAACTTTCAATCTTTCTAAGAAACCATCTCCTAGTATAATACCAATCAATGCTTCTTTTTGAATATTTGTTAATACATAATTGTTTTTATATTGTTTAGAATACCGAATATCACTAGAATAATATCTTTTTTGCATTACTGTATTACCAACAAACCTTTTACTGTTAGCAAATTTATATATTTTGTTATTATCATCTTTATTATAAAATTTTAATCATTTAAGGCCTTTGAGGTAACCTTCTCAACCTACGAACATTAATAGGTAATTACTAGCAGTAACTAGTATAATCATCATAAAAGTGAACAAGCTTAAATAGCTAAAAAACCTTTGATGATGTGGATCATATTTCATATATCCTATAGAATATAAATGAACTAAAGAACTTATTATCAATACGGGTATTAACATTGATCAGATCCTAATTAACCAAATTTCATTTTCAGATATAAATAAAGATATTGTTCTATATGAGAACAATTATATATATTTATCTGAATAGAAATTAAGGTAGTTAAACACTACCTTTAGGAGTTTGTTACCTAGTGTGGGTAGGCTATCCACTGTGCGTAGTGTTGTTTAGATAATCTTTCCTCCTTACGATATCGCACTCGTTATAGGACTCGACTGTACATTCGCGAGCATTTCAGCTCTACGCAGGCGATCCAGTCTGTAGCGACATTTATAACTGCCGACGGTCTTTAAGTAGAAAAACTATATCTAGAATTTTCCTTTTAAGATCTCATTAACCGTTTTCACCTGATTGTATAAGTATAGAATTGTAGGATTATAATCTTACCCTATTCCTCTGGATTTATTGAATAATTGTTTTCTCTCTTATAGCCTAATACTTATTAAGCCTGCACAAGACGACGATGCTCTACTTTAGTTTAGTTTTGTAGTAGTAAAATATTAAAGGTTAGTATAAATACTACTACTATCTAAGGCTAAACACTGCTACTCTTCGAACTTTATGGTTATTAAGTAAAACTCAATGTTCTACATCATCACTCCGAACCAGCCCTTCATCTAAATATTTACTTAAAGTATCTGGATATACTCCTACAATAGAAGCAGCCTCTCTTAAAGTATTTGCCATTAAGACTTGCCCATCTAATTCGCGTATCTCATAAACACAACTACTTTGCTGATCTATCCCTTTTCCTGTTAAAAGATCTCTTACGGCATATTTTTCTTGCTTTGCAAGAAAAATAAAGCAGACCATCATAAAGATATTCGATGCTAGGTGCAGCATCGAATAGCTTATCTCATTCGTCTCTACTTAAAGATAAGGCTGGAGTAGTATTAGTAGATAAACGGTAATTATTCATCGTGTACGATAACTTCAACATTATTCTTCTTATCTCATCTTTTCTATATGCCCCGTTATAAACAACTTTACATAAAATCTTAAAATATTGAAAGTGTTTACCCTTTTTATGCTACTAGTCAGCCTAAAAATGTCTAGGCTGACTAGTAGCATAAGAGAGCTTTAGCTATTTAAAAAAAAATCGCTTCGTATTTTTTTTTTTTAAAAATAAAGCTAAGCCACAAATAATTATTCAAAACTCTAACATTTTTAATAGTAATAGCTACACTACTTTTACTGTCCCCTCTAGCCTTTAACGTTGTTATAGCAATAATAGAAGAGTTTTTTAATTTATACATACTATATGTATCAAAAGCTAGAGACCTCTCTAAAAATTCCTTTATTTTAAGCAAAACCTCTAGTTGTACTTGAGTTATTTCTATATAAAAAATGGGAGTTAAATTATCTCTTCTTAGAAAAAAGGATCCGTCCCCTTCTAGAGGCGGCTTCGCAGCCCCCCCCCCCCTAGTAATCAGCTTTTAGTGATTACAATTTTATAATTTTCATCCCTGCGAAGCGCGAAGCGCGAAGCGCCTTGCATCCCCTGTGGGGATTAGAAGCATCAAAATTCACACGATTAGTATTCATTTTATTTTTTAATTCTAATATTCTATCTTTAACTAAGCACGCTGTCAAATCTTTTTCTCTATTTATGTAAAGATTAAAAGCTTTCTTAAAGTCTAGATAATCTAAATATTTACTTGTATTTAGATTGTATTTATCCAAGATAGAAATTAATAATTTTATCCCTTGCCTATCTGTAACATTAAATATACATTCATTCTTATATAGTCGAACATTACCTACGCCTAATTTACTATGTATATAATTTAAAACACCTATGTCTTTATACATTGAGTAAAGTATTACCACCTTATAACTAATAAAATACTAACCCAATATTTCTCATTGATTAAGTGTAGATTTTAAATCTCTAATTTTATCTAAACCTTCTATTGTTAAATGAGCTTTAGAGTTAACTAACCTCAGTATTTCTTTTCAAATTAAATAATTAGAAAGCTTATTACCTGAAAATCTATAAGTATCAAATGTAGGAATAACAGTCTCATTAATAATTTTTATTGAAACTATACTATATCGCACCATATTAACCTTATCATGTGTAATATAACCCGTACCTTTAAAGAACTCTTGTATTTTAATAACAAGAGGTGTTTCTCTATTATTTAAATTTATACTATAAAACATTCTTACATGATTAGATTTTTCAGAGATAGAAACAAAGAAAGAAGCATCCCCTTCTGAAAAACCACTTACTCAGTAAGGGTTAAGAGGCTCAATACTAGCTTGAAAGTCCGGTCTTACCATAATATCTGAAAAATTTTTATTGTTTTTTAAATACTCTGGTAGACCCTTATTTAAGGCAGATTTAAATCTAACTATCTTCTTTAAGCCATTTTGAGTTAAGTGTTCTTTATTCATCATGATTTCTACACATTTATTTCATAAGTTAAAATCAATACTTTTCGCACTTTGTAAAGGATATTGATGAAAGTGGGGAATGATTACATTAACTACATCCTCAAATTTTTCTACCGTATAACATGCACTTTTTTTACTAGGGTGTACCCTTCCTACTTTGAAAAAGCTTTGAATTTTGTACAACAAATGTAAATCTTTTAGATGTAAATGTATAGAAAAAAGTGAAGTAACACGTCATCCTGTAGATCCTGGCTGTTTACGGACTGTAATAATAAAACTACCTTCCGCATCAGAAAACCCTGTAACTCAGAATGGATGTAAAGGAATAAAGGCATTTGTAGCATATGAGAGAAAACGTTTAGGATAAGAAGGTAATGCTATCTTAAACATGAATTTTGTATTTTTGAACATTTTGTTAAAATGGCCGGCTTCGCTGCCCCCCGAAGAGATCCTAACTTTATCTTTTTTTAATGTATGAAAAAATTTGATTCAGCATGGCTTCGCAGAGAATCCCACGAATCATTGAAGAAAATTTGCTTTAAGCTGGCTAGTCGTAGAAAAGTACCTTATATGCATGGCTGCCCTTAAAGAAATATCTTTATCCAGATATCTATTGAGGGGTTTAGTCTTTAAATGAGTCAGATTAAGCCAAACAACTTCGTAGCCATCTCTGCTATATTTATTTACAAAAATCACCTTATACAGTTGGATTTTCACCAACACAGCATCTATATATCAAATAAATAATATACACACACAATATACTGTCAAACTATCAAATTGAAAGTTTCACGCCATATTAAATAATTCACTATCTAATCACTTAAATAAGTTTATAGATACAGGATTATTATTAAATCCTATCTCCAAAAAGCTAATAATAGCTAATATCGTAGTGGAGATTATACTTAGACAAGCTAAGAAACGACTACCTGTCGCACCAACTTTTCTACCAAAAAAGCCGGAAACTATACATCCTAATAAGGGTAATATTATTATAATAAAATACATTATTTATATTCAATTGCTATACTTCCTCTTCGTTTTTCCCCTTTACCATAGGAATTTTATTCCCTTAGGTGGGCTAGGTATTTCCACAACTTTTAAGTTATGCCTGACTATATCTTAAGCAAATAATATAGTGGTCAATTACAAGGCTTGCTTTACGAAGTACTGCCATAATTATTTACCAACCTCCTTTTAGTCGATGAACTGCACACCAATAATTGGCGCTTGGCTACGGATTATCTATTGTATTTCTTTATACAAATAGTTTTTACCTTACAACAAGTCATTACCTGTTCCATTAATTACATTACTGTATTAACTTGGTATATTTGTCTTTAAGAGTTTCCCGTAATTTGAAGGTTTTGCTTCTATATTTTAAAATATAAAAACTAGATGAAGGTTCACTCCACCTTTTTTGACCTAATTTCTCTTAAGCCCTTATCATCTCCATGATTATTTTTAGTCTTATTGTTTAAACCTGTAATTTTTTTTTAGAGCTGGCTGACTTCGTAGTAAAATAAGTTTCAAGCCGTCTTCTTTTAATAGGCTGCTGTATTTTTTGTGCTGTAGCGCGTAGCGCGTAGCAAAAAATAGAAGCCAGCCTCCTTATCCAAAGCTATTTTTTGAGCTTGCGCTTGCATATTTTTCTTGCTGCGAGAATGCCTTGCTATTTTTTGGCTGCTTCTACTTCGTACAGCACAAAAAATACAGCAAGAAAAATAAAGCACAAAAAAAAATAGCAAACCCTGCCATTCATTCTTGAGGGATAATCTTGAGATTGTTTTCCTCTTTTTTTATTGTCATAATAGTATTAGGGAAATATTCTTTTAATTTAATGGATAAACCTGAATTCATTAATGCTTTAAGGTTAACTATTTTTTGTGCTACGAAGTATGCATACCTTGTAAAGTAGTATGTTTTTTTTTCTAACATTAAATAGATAATCCTTCTAAACAACACATAGTCGGAATATTTTTTAGTTAATAAAAGGTAATTCTCAAAATGAGTGCTTCTATGAAATAGGCTTCATCGCACTAAGAGAAGCCTATTTCATAGAAGCAGCAATAATTACCTTTACTAAATCGTTTATAGTACTTACTCGAAATTATACAGTGGTATTTTTATTAGGATTTGAAACATACCCTATCCCCCACTTCCTGAATTTTAAGAATTAAATCTCTATCTCTTTCTGTATCCCTACGAAGTCAGGGATAGCGGAGCCCCGCATTTTGATTTGAGCTCTAGCTTGAACATTTCACCCTGTTTTGTATCTAGTATTTTGTATTTTTTTTTTTAAAAATAGCGCAAGCTCTTTGTTACAACAAAACAACTTTCAGCTGATTTTTTTTTTTGCAGTACGAAGTAGAAGCTGCAAAAAAAAATAAGAAAAGCCCAGTTATAAATAAAGGATCTATGGAATTATTTTTATCATTAGAAAATGTAGAATAACTTCTGCTACCTGGCTGATGAATTCCTGCAAGGGTTCTATTGACATTTTTTACGTATTGGTCACAATTTTTTATAATAGATGGTTTGATTTAAGAGACGGAAGTCTATAGAAGGCTACAAGTATAGCTAAACCGATAGCAGATTCTGCTCCGGCTACCACTATAATGTATATGGCAAATGTTTGCCCTATTATATCATCAATATTGATAGAACTTACCAATATTAGGAATGTTATAGATAACAGCATTATTTCTATTGAAATAAGCATTAATATTATATTTTTTCTATTAAATACGAATCCTAAGATTCCTATTAAAAAAAGTACTAAGGTTAAACTCATATTTTTTTATTTAAATTTAAAAGATCTAATGATTCTAGGGTAGTGTGCTTGCGAACACACATACTTTTTTCCTGTGTCAGTAATGAGTGACAAGGGCATTGTAGAGTTGAACTACAATTCTGATAACCGTACTACCAAGTTCTACCATTAAACTAATACCCTTTTATTAACTTTAATAAACTTACCTATGATAAGCTATCATTATGAATTAAGCATTATATAATCAATGAACAAATTTGTCTATATTTACAGATTCTATTACTATAGGCATAGAACTGTGTAATATTCCGCATATTTCTGAACACTGCCTCTCTACATTTATTTAATGTAAATAAAATTAATTTATACCATATCTCCTTTATATGTAAAAGAATAATTTTTATATATTTTACCGTCTTTTAAACGAAGATATAGATATTTCCTTGCGCAAGCGACTAACTTTATATTTAAAGTATAAAAATATTTTATTGTTTCAGTAATACTTTCAAATTCTTTCTCGGCGAAGCACTCCTTTTACTATTAAAGGTTTATTTTTTTTATTAACCTTTAATGTATTTAATGTATCCTTTTTGAATTTTTTATATTCGTCAACAATTAACCCCACTTCTTCAAAATTATCAGGTAGAGTCTTCTTTGAGTATTTACATAAGAAATTGTGAAATACCTTTTCATTTTTTATATATTTAGTAAGAGTATCTCTTTTAATCGTTAAACCTAATTTTCTTAAATATTCAGTACAAGAAGTTAAAGAATCAAAATTTAAAGTATGACCTCAAGAATCTACAAAGGCATTTCCTTTCTTAATTTCCAATTCTATTAGAATACTTCTACGAGTACCTAATGTATACATTTTTTGTCTTTCTTTTTGCATTATATCTACTAAATTCTCTATAGATAAATTGCTTGTTAAAGCAGTAGTTATAGGATAACTTAATAATATAAATTTATTCAAATATGGTAATTTAGAATCTATATATTTTCTACTTGTTTCAGTGTGTATTTTTAATACTCTTTTTAATTCAATTCTAGATTTAGCTTTATAATAAAGAGTACTACAGGTTATATCATAAACATATACAACATCGCCTTTTGATGATCCTGCATTAACAACTCTTAAAGTATTCAAGTTAAATTCTTTATTTAACAAATAATACTGTTCTAATAGTAAAGAGTCTTGATTACTAAATTTATTACTGTCTAATTTAAAGATTATTAATTTAAATGCTTTTATACCTTGTTTGCGTAGTAAAGGTAAAAATTTTCCAGTTAAAGCAAAATCTCCTTTAAAATAATAGTCCATTCTACGTCTTAATAAATTAGATGAACCTACATATTTTTGTGGCGAAGCCGGCTCTGAATTTTTATGTATAAAGATATATACACCTGAGAAACCTTTATACTTAGACTTTCCTGTGTATTTATCTAAAAGTTTCTGAATTTCTGGTCTGGATAGAGAAAGATCCACTTCAATACCTGGTACTTTTAAGAGTTTTTCTAATTTAGAATCAGTAATAGATAAATTTTGATTTAATAATATTTTATTGATAACTGATGAAATAGTAGGTTTTCCACTATCGATGTGTTCTAACGCTAAAGATTCAGGATTATTAGCCAAAGATCTATTTGTAGCGGAGCTACTAAAACATCTAGTTAAAGATGCTGCCGTTAGAAAACCTAATCCTATACGTTTATCCAATCTGCCGTTATTATTAAAAACATATCTAATGGTTTTATCATGCAAATGATACAATATTATCCATATGTGATAATATTGTTTTCTATCTTAGTCTTAATAATTTACTTTTACATTAAATTAAGTTTAGCAAACTATTGTAGAAACCCCTAAATATAACTAATATATATATATTTCTCCTGCTACTACTTCGTACTTCGTACTTCGTATTTCGTATTTCGTACTTCGTACTTCGTACTTCTAAAGCAGAAAAATACGAATATTCATATTTTTCTACTTCTAAAGCAGTGCTGCTTCTCCGTAAAAAAAAAAATAGCAAGCAGTGCTCCCTTTCAGGAGGGGACTGACTATATCTTAAGCATTATTATTAATAATACCAATCACCGTTTAGTCGATGTACTGCATACCAAAGGTATTTTTTGGTACTTGGCTGCGGATTACCCATTGTATTATCAACCTTGATTTTACTATACCTCGAGTCATTACCTGAGCCATAAGATGTATTACTACTCTTACTTAGTTATGGTTGCTTTAGGGATTTCCCGCAATTTGATGATTTATAACCACAGGTTCACTATAGTTTTGGCCATTGTTCAATAAGACCATAAAATACACCTTCTCTATTAATAAATACTGAAACTTGATTTAGTCTCCCTGGATAAGCATCACACTTTATACCTAATGAAGGACAGGCAAATGACGTGACACAAATTTTTCTAAGTATTAACTCTTATATAACTTATACTGCAATAGAAGGCTGCAGCATTCCTTCCCCCCCTTGTCTTAACACTAGTACAAAACAAACTAAGCTTGAAGACCTATGAAAGCCTTACCACTCCGTTTAACTCTCTTTTATAAATATATAGCCTTTATAAGGTTTTCCTGTATTCAATACTTTAGTTATTTTATTTCTGTCCATTATTATATTTTGATTTTTAAAGTGTTTTATTGTGTCTCTAATACTAGAAAATTGAATAGTTTTTTCTGTTTCAATCTCTTTTATAATAACAGGCAGGCTAAATTTTTCTCTTGTAGCTTTACTTAAAAATAACAATTTTTTCTCTGAAATTAAACTAGCTAACTCAGAGTTATTCAAATCAGCCATACTTGCATCCTCTATAAGAGTATCAGTAATCTTAAAGAAGTTTAAATAAATTTTCCCTTTTTGGATACAACTTTTACAAGTATAAGGGTGTATACCTAGATCACCTTGTATTTGACTTAAAGATTTAGACGAGTAATATAAGGTTTTTCCTTCGAAATCATATAAATAAATACTGGTACCCTGGCTAACTCTAAAATTTACTATTCTTTGAGTATTTAGATTAAAACTTTTATGTAATAAGTAATATTGTTCCAAGAATAAAAAAGAGTAACCAGAAGAAAGGCTAGTCGGCACTACAAAAATTTCTAAACTAAATTTAGAAAATCCATCTTTCTTTATTAAAGGTAGCAATTTACCATAGTTACCTTTATTTAAATGTTTGAAAGTAAAGTATTGATCTAGTCTTCTGGAAAGACTATTACTAGAGCCTACATATTTACATCCTGTATCCTTATGGCTGAAAATATAAACACCTGCTTTTAATCCTCTAGTTTTAGGCTTACCTACAAGACCTGTAAAAGAAGGATAAGTTTGATCATTAAGTGGTAAATCAAACTTAACCCCTGGTATGGTTTTTAATCTATCCAGTTCAATCTGGGTAATTGAAACTTGTTGATTAGCTAATAACTTATTAAGGATTTCGCTAGTAATATTAGAATATTTATCGTAAACCTTAATATTAGAATAGTGCCTAAAAGACCTATTTAATTTAGGATAGTATATAAAAGATGGTTTAAATTTAAAATAGCGTCTGCTAAATTTTAAATTTGAAGAGTGGTAAACCAACCCCTTAACTGGTACAGTATATAAAGCCGTGAAAGACGAAACACTAATTTATCTTATTATTAAGATCTTACTAGCCGGAGGCTAGAACTTTTAGATTAAAGATAACACAGGGGATTATCTTACTATTCATTAGCTTTCTATTGGCTGGTACTTTGCTATGTTACAAAATTAATAACTTAGAAAGGCTATTGTGCTAACTTTAATCTTGTGTGTATTTAGGTGGCTTCTTATTTTTTTTCTAGCTTGTTAGGCTCATATCCTTTTCATACAAGCAGTACAAGGCTACGCTGCGAAGCCAGGAGTACTACTTCGTAGTAGTGGCTAAACAAGTACTAATAAAGAAAGCCCTACTATTTTTATTGTATCTATATAAAGGCTCCGCCTAAATTTTAGTCCAAGAGCCGGTTTCCCGGTGACTAGAGTACACCTTACAGTATTTAGAGAATTGAGTAGGCTTCGCCCGGCTCCTAAAACTGAATAACCATCTACTCGTTGCTCTTTTACACTTATAGTAGAAAGAATTCTACATCGATTTGAACCTTTCTACCTTTAAAGGGTTCCTTATTAAATATAGGCTTTTAGCATTTACTACAGACACGTTTAATAAGATACCCTACCGTGATTTAGATCCGCGATTACCCATTATCCTTTCAGATGATCATTAGTCTTCTTACTATACCTGAGTGATTAGTTCAGCCGCACCTTGACCCTTTTAGATCTAATGTTTAGTAACTAATGCTTTAGGGCTTACCCGGAGTTTGGTTATTTAACACTAGAGTGAGGACCAAATCTCACTTTTTTTATGTATTACATCTCCAGAAGTTATAACTAATCTTATATGTGTTAATTCAGGCAATATAACTCTGTTATCTACTTCTAACATTCTTAACCCACCTTGTTCTAAATCTGATTCTGGAACTATATATGAATCAAATTCTATAAATTCTTCGTTAGAATCTATAAAATCTGGATACTGATATGACCAGTATCATTGGTGCAGAGTATTTTTATTTTTAATTCTAGAACTTGTCATAAACTTTTGAGTATTCTAGAATGTGTATATATTTTCATAATCGCCTAAGAGGTAACTACTTACAATAAAACCAACTCGACTTGACAGCGACCCCCCTTTATCTTAACTTTCGGACTTTATAGTTTTTACGGCGGAGATTCAGATTCCTGCGTGCTACGAAGTGGCGAAGCCGCCGCCTTAAAAAAACCATGTTTTTTTTTAGCACTCCGCCTTAATGTTCCTACGAAGTACTACGGCGGAAGGAGCGCGACTTCGTACTTCTGATTTTTTTCTTGCTATGATGTCTGCTGCGCAAGCTAAAGCTAAAGCTAAAGAAAAAAATATGCGCACTTCGTACTAGAAAGTAAAAATTCCAAAAAAATCAGTTCCTTCGGAGCCCAAATTATTGGCTAACTAAGAAAACAGTTACACGATTTAATCTTAAATAAGAACTTAAATACTAAGTTTCATTTAGATTAAATTTGCATTTTCTTACAAGACAATTCATCAGCAACAGGTCTTGCTTTGTTCATTCCTACTTTTATTTGTCTAATTTGCTCTAACCCTTCTAAAGTTAAATGTTTCTTATTTTTAATTAATGCTGCGGCTTTACATCAGCTATTAAAGTCCTCAAGTTTTATACCTTGAATTTTATGTTCACGGAAAAACGGTATAATCTTTTCAAAATTATTAGCAAATTTTACTACTTTAAAAATTAGAATTCTGGCTCTACTAGTGCTTTCTTTAACTTCTCCACAATCAAAATATTCTTTAATGTTATTTAACAATTTCCTATCCCTAGAGTGTTGAGTTAAAGCAAATAATAAGAAAACTTGAAACCCTATAAGGTTAGAAGAAGATTTAGATATATTTATAAAAAAACAAGCTTCACCCGAGCTAAATCCTCCCAATCATTTAGGATTAGTAATTTTTTCATCTTTCACGCAAGGTCTAGAAACTGGCACTGTTTTAGGGAAAGACTTTTTCAAGTTATCAGATAAACCTAAATTCATTGAGGCTCTAATATTAACAATTTCTTGATAACCTTTTGGCTTAAGATGTTGTTTATGTAAAAGTTTATTAACCGCTGATTTAAATAGTTCAAAATCCGCTCTTTTTTTTGTTTTAAGTGGAAACTTTTCAAAATGTCTTATTATAATCTTTAGGTCTTCTAAAGAACGTACTCTAAAAGCCGAACAATTTTTAGTAGCATCTACTATAAATCCTACTCCGCCAAAAAATTTCTGAATATTTTTTAAAAGCTCAAGATCTTTTTTGTGTAGCTCGATTTGAAAAATAGGTCTTATTCTGTAACCATAGCGAGATTCAGATGTTTTACTAAAACTAATCATAAAAGAACCCTCCCCGTCCGTAAATCCTGTTATAAATCAAGGATCCATATTAGAAGAATTTAGATTCGAGTCTGAATTATCCGTAAATTCACTTACAGGTGAGTTGATAGTACTATAGTAATTACATAGTACACTTTTCTTTAAAATATTATGAACAATATATACTCTTCGCACTTGTAAAAAATACGCATTACCATGCCTTTTATTATAATATCTAGGATTAAGTATATAATATTCTATATAAGGATTATATATTAAAAATCCTAAAAATCATAGGTGCGAAGTTATAAAAACAACTTATCGACTGTACATTAAGCAACGTATAAAGTTACCCACAAGTGACCCAGTCTGTGGCAATAAATAATAAAAAACAAATTATTTACTGACAGTCTTGTATTATTATCAGATATTGAAGAATAATAATATGTTAACTGTTTTCACTCGTGTCGCCTAAGAGAAAATATCTTCTCTTAAAGATCCCTGTCGAGACCTTAGATATTAATAAATTGAAACTTTACCTAGTAAATAGTTAATGAATTATGGCTCTATTAATTCATTACTTCTTTCTATTAATATCACGACTATTATATATTTATAATGAAGTTATAACTTCGGTTAAAAGAACTTATACTTGTTTATTCTTCAAGCCTAACTTATATCTCATACTAAAATGCATATAAGGTAATAACATATTTCTCAACTTAGGTATAGATTCTTTTGTAATATAAATGGAGTATCTACCTTCAATATTTTGAACTGTACAATTTAAATTATAAAGTTTAGTTAACATGTTAACTAATAATTTTACTTGTTCTAATTCAAAACAATTTGTCGCAACTCTAACTCCATGGTTAGCTCAACAACCTTCATGCATAATTCAAATAGCTAAAGCTAAAGGAGTTAAATATTGTTCTAACTGAGGGTTAATATACTTTGTACCTTTTTTATAAAATAATTTATGTATTCAATTAAAACTTCTAAAAGTAAAAGTATTAAATACAATACCATAATATTCTCGATTTTTAAGTTTTCTTGTATATCTTATTGGTTTTAAATTAGAACAATAACCTCTTGAATAGAAAAAGTCATAAAGTAAAAACAAGTAATCAATATCTTTGTCACTTTGTCTATAACAGATTCTAGTTCCTTCTATTGTTCTTGCATTAGCATAAGCACCCCCTAATAAAGAACCTATAATTACAGAAATAACTTCTTCATTATGAGGCCCTATTCTACTAGAAGCTCTGACTTTAGTATGAAATGTTTTAAAATATAAATTATTATAATTGTTGTAATTAGTTAATCTAAGACTAGAACTTAAAGAATTCGTACCTTTAACTTGAGCTAGTCTATGAGATACTAAAGTATTGTTTTTTTCTCCAGACATAAAATATCTGGCTTCTTTTATTTTATTTAAAATATATAATTTAAGGCCACCTAAAAAAAAGAGACCTTCTGCTAAAACTGTCATTGAAGGATCATTTATTTCATCCATAAGGTACAATAGTTTAAACGATGGGAATGCTATAAGTATTAATATAACAGCAGGAGTTATAGTTCAAATTAACTCTATTAAAGTACCATGGTTTAAGTACTTATGACTTATAGGAGCTTTTTTGGCTGCAAAGTTTTTGATTATAGAGAAAAGTATTCATCCTACACTAAATAGGATTAATACTAAATAATACATAATGTTGTCATGTAACTCTACTAGACCTTCCATCTGCAAAAAAAAATTAAAATTCAACTTTCAATTAGTTAATCTTTTTACTATCACAAATACAAATACACTATCGCTGACTCGATAATAATAATTCAATATTCAAGAACTATAGCTAGCCATGAGTGCATTGTAGCCTTACGACTAGGATAATTTTTATATACAGGATTTATACATAAGTATTAAATTCTACCTGTATTCATGTTAGCTTTAATATGAATGATTTGGTATAATCCTTGTTTATTATAATGAGCTTTACTTTTAATTAATTCTGATATAAAGCAGAAATCTTGAAAATTTAAAGCTTTTACACCTAAAATAGGATATTTTAAGAAAAAAGGAATAATTTTTTCAGTTAAGTCTGACCTTTTAGATACTCTATACACCACTGCATTTTTAGAATGTTTGTAAATTTTTCCACATCCTAAATATTCAGCAATGTAAGCTATTAGTTGTTTATCTCGAACATGTTGATTAATTTGAAAGATTAATTCAACTAAAGCTTTACAATTACCATTAGGATTTCTAACCTTAACTATAAATGACCCCTCTCCGCTAGTAAATCCAGTCAGCCACCCCGGATTATAAATAGTAATATTTTCTCTTCTAGGTCTTACTGCTCCTATTACATCAGGAAAAGCTTCTTTTAATGGTTCAGATAAACCATTGTTCATATTGGTTTTTATTGAAATAATTTTACGTAAACCTTCAAGTGTTAAATGTTCTCGATCTTTTAATAATGAGTAGGCTTGCCTAAATAATAAGAAATCTCCGTATTTTTGTGAAATTAGAGGAAATTTTTCAAAGTGATCTAAAACTACTTTTAATTCTTTAATAGAAAATACTCTGAATTCTACTGATACAAGACCTACATATATTTTTCCGACCCCAAGAAAATTTTTAATGGCTTCCAAGATAAATAAATCTTTTTTATGCAAATGTATTTGAAATCTTAGTTTTGTTACTCAACCTATTCGAACTTCATCACTTTTTGTAATACTTAAAACAAATGAACTTTCTGCATCTGCAAAACCAGTTAAGAAGTAAGGATCTATTGTTAAACCTTGCTCATTATCACTCTTATTGTAGGATATACAATAACATCTTTTATTAACTAATTGAGTAGTTAGGATTTTTATTTGAGAATTTCTTTCGAAATCTCTCAGAGTACACCTTAACATTAATAAATTAATGCAACTACCGTCTACTCGTTGCTCTTTTACAATATTATTGTTTAACATTACTGACTTAGATCCGCGATTGACCACTTTCTTTTCAGAAGCCTTAAAGCTTGTTACCATACATGAGTGATTAGTTCATCCACTTATAGCTTTTCAACTATAGCTTGGTACTTTAAGTTCTAGGAGGTTTCCGGTATTTGGTAGTTTAGTCCCCATTAATGATTTCCCAGATCATTTAGAAGGAGGACTAGCGCTATCTTGAAAATATACACCTCAAGCACTTGGCGCATCCAAATATATAAATGTATTTAATAAATTTTTCATACCATTTTTAAATTAAATTATTAAATTTATTAAGCATAGAATTTTTTTTTTCCTAGCTTTAAATTGGTGGTTTAAAGATTGTTAGTTTAAATTAACATACTTATACCGGTCTTTCTCTTTCATGATTGATCTGAACAGGCTACAGCTAGGTGAAATTACATATATAATCTCATTACTCTATGGCAGCAAGGATTTCTTCTTCTGGTGCTGCGAATGCTCCTGTGTATACACCCGCTGCTTCTATTTTTTTTCAGCAGAGGGGGCTTAGCTTTATTTAAAAAAAAAAAAAATACGAAGCGATTTTTTTTTTAAATTGCTAAAGCAAGCCAGATGAATCCGAGCAGCCCGTCTCGGTATTTTCTTTTCTTATTTTTCATCATCACTATTATCATCAATACCTCTATCTATCATCATTTGTTTAAATTCCTTGCAAATAATTTCACTTAGATGACGTCAAGTCCCTGGTCCTATTCTTTCTTCCTCAGTTCTTTCTTTATTCATTTTACTTAGAGTTTGCAATGTTAATCTTCTTAACCGTATTATCTCAGCTTTGGGACTTAACCTTGATAGATATCCTTTTTAGACGAAGTCTTCCTTCGTCTAATCTCAGGGTAATTTTTACATTGTGGTTTCTTTCTTGATTCAGCTGGTGATGGTTTTACACCATTAGCCGGACCCCCTGGTCCACCATTGGCCGAATCTCAACTTCTTTTATTGATTAGTTCAGAAGGGTATACATATCTACCCCTAGATCCCTGCTCTAGTTAAAAACCTTCTATTATATTTATATATAGTATATTGTATACTATTCACTCCACCATATAGTAATATTAAAATAAATATTAAGAAACTTAAAACAACTAAGGTAAATATCTTGCTTATCCCTAAAAGGATTAGTAGTCGTAGTGTTTTAAAAAGGCTGACTTCGTACTTCGTAGCGCTTCTATTTTTTTAAAAAATACAGCAGTAGCCTCCGGCTGCTGACTTCCTATCCCAAAGGGATAGCGCTGCTTCTATTTTTTGGCTGCTTCTACTTCGTACAGCACAAAAAATACAGCACAAAAATTAAACCTCTTAGTACTTCTGATTTTTTTTTGCTAGCAAAAAAAAATATGAAGCACCCCTACAACCTACCGAATTATTAATATGAATACTTATCCTTAAAACCCTAATGAGTACAAACTATTAGAATTGAATATAAATAATTTGATAAACCACTAATATTAGTGAGATCTATATATGGATGGTTATATATTAAATAAAGAAAACATATATATACGATTATAGATATAGGAGCCATAAGCTTATATAGATCTAACAATAATCAATAGCACTAGATAAACAAGGATTAATTATACAATTAATACCAAAATTCGTAAATATAGCTCTAATTTCTTTGTGCTGCTCTATTTTTTTTAGCGTAGCGTGCTACGCTAGAAAAAAAAAATACAGCAGCAGAAAATCCTCTTAATACATCCTTTTACTCATTTAAAAATACGAGATATATAGCTATCAGTACAAATATTTAAACAATCAAAAATAATTTTTATTATAGCTGATCGGGCATTTATTTTCAGCCTCCGAAGGAACAAACATTATTAATCTTCTACATATAGCTAAAAAATAAGGATCATATAGTAATTTTCACACTAGGCTTATAAGACCTTTGCATGGTTCTGGCAATGGCTATAAAAATTGTTTGTAACTATATAGTAATTTTCACGTTACATTTATAACACTTGGTCTAATCAGGCATGGCTTTGTATTTTTTTTTGAAATCAGAAGCAGCAGCTTCGGAGAAGTAAGCATCCAAGAAAAATTGTTTGTATAATATCACAGTTAAGCTACATATAATAATAATAAAGACATCATCAGCGCAAAGAGAGCAGTAGCTTCACTGAATGCAAAACCCAAGATAGAGTAAGAGAACAATTGGTTTTTTAATGAAGGGTTTCTAGCCACACCTATAATTAAACATCCAAAGACTACTCCTATTCCTACCCCTGCACCTAAAACACCTACTGTGGCTAATCCCGCTCCTATTATTTTTGATGACTGTAACATAATATTTAGTCTATACTATACAATATAAATAAATAAAATATGATTTTAATAAAAAGAAAATTTTCGGAACTTTTTTGTGCTGCTGCGAAGCCAGCAAGCGGTATTTTGCTTGCTAGCAAGCAAAATCACTTGTAAGCAGCACCTAGTTAATACTACTATCCATATATCACTCATAGTAAAAATGAATGAATTACATTACTTAATCTTAATTTATTTTTGACTTGTTTAAATATATATATAAATAATATATATTAAGATATATATATTGTCGGCTTCTTATTACTAATATTAGATCTTATTTTACTTATTTTCATATAAGGTATTTATAAATCTTTTAGATTTAGAATAATAGTTAATAGATTGTCTACTATCAATTTTTAACGCATTCTTTCCTAACTCAAACACAAAGCCTGCGGTTATAATACCTATAAATATAAGTACTACTATTAAACCATATATCCCATTTTCATAGCTACTTAGAGCAAAGGGATATATTACCAATATTTCTAGATCTAATAGAAGATATACTAAAGCAAAAACAAAAAATTTTACACCAAATTGAGTTCTATTTTGCCCCAGAAAACTGTGAAATCCACACTCAAAGATAGAGTATTTCTCCTGGTAAGGATTGTGGGGTGCTAATATAAAATTAAGGGCTAAAAATAATATTGTTAATATTGACACGAGAATAAAAAGAAAAGTCATACTGCTCATCTAACCGTTAAAAAGAATTTGTACCAATATGGTACCCATGCTTAGCCTCTAAACTCAGTGAAATATCACTATTCAAGTGAACCTTTTTTCCATCTAACTGGAAAGGTTCTCCTTTTTTACATAATTCGGTGACTTTATAACGAGACAAACCTAAAGCTCCAGCACAGTCAGTTAAAGATTCAAAAGATTTAAGTACTAAACCATTCTCGTCTCTCAGTTCCACTGCAATTTTTGTATGATCAGAATAATATCTGTTTGCGCGAAGCAAGCGCAAGCTCGACTTTATGGAGTAGCCCCAGCCTACTGCGCTATTTTTTTTAAAAATAGCTAAAGCTCTTCTTCCATCTTGTTTTATTTCAAAATTTGATGGACCATTCTGGAGTCTATGAATATCAAGATATAATTGATCTCTATCAAATAAAGAAGAATTTTGTGCAGTTGATAAACGTTTAAGATTCATTTTACTTAAAATAAAATTTATTAATTTAATACCTTGCTCAGTATAATGAAGACCCTTCTTCTTAAGTTGTAAGATTGCTTTTCAATCTTGATAGTCCTTCTCTTTCTTACTATGTCAGTCTAATCCTTCTAAGAAAGGTATTAAAACATTAGATAAAAAATCTGTTCTAATTATATTTAGAATAATCATATCTGCACAGTTGATTTTTTCTTCTATGAAAAGAGAAACAGCGCTTTCATATTTTTTTGAGCTTGCGCTTGCATATTTTTCTTGCTGCGAATGCCTTGCTATTTTTTGGCTGCTTCCGAAGGGCCGCACAAAAAATACAGCAAGAAAAATAAAGCACCAAAAAAAATAACCACGGTAGCTTTTAGCCTTACCTAAGTTATGAATAAAATCTTTGATAGCTAACATTAAAGCTAAATGCTTAGTAGTTTGATATAAACCAAATACTAGGCTAATGTTACAAGGTCTATTTTTTCTTTGAAAAGCGAACAAAGAACCGCTGCTTCTATTCAAAAAAAAATACAGCACACCCTCTAGAAACAGAAGTCAATAAGGGGTAATTTCGGATCTATTAAGAGACAAATATTTACCGACGGGTAGCTCATAATTAGTTCTAAATGAGTTCATACCTCTTTTTATTTCCTCTATTTTTTCAAGTAAATGTTTAGTAATTTTTTTGCTGCTCCCAATGCGTATTTTTTTTGAAAAAAAAAATAGCACAAGCAAGCCAGTGTACAATTCAAAAGCTTTTTTGTATTTTTTTTTAAAAAAAAAATTTAGATGTTTAGTTGATTTTAAAGAATATTTAGTAAATATTTCTATTAATTTGACTATATCTTCTTGCTTAGTAACAGAATATCTTACTTTTCTATTATCGTATACTGATACTTTAGCCATAGCCAAATTTTCTTGTATAAAACCCAACATCTTTGCATCATCGATGTGCAGTCCAATCTCAAACTTAAATAGGCAAGAATTACCAGGATTAACCAATGCAATAATGAAAGTACCTTCTCCATCTGTGCGATCATAGAAATTATATTTTTTAGATGCTATTCCTAGGCTATAGACAGGACCAAGTGATGCTAAGACGCTATCCACAGGACTAGCTGATGGTAGTCCTGGTTTGAACACACTTAAGCTATTCATTATGAATTAAACAAAATTTGTACCAATATGGTACCCATGCTTAGCCACTCGCGATTAATAAATAAAAATAATAAGATTTGTAATGTTATACAAGATATAACAAATGATATAGGGCTAGATATAGCTATATTATTATACCCAAATCTTACCCCGTGAATTATTTTATTTTTGTATAATACGTTACCTTTTAACACTAAATTTTCTAATAAAGTATTGATTTTATAGTCAGGTAAGCTGAAAAACATTTCTTTTATTATACTTAAATAATACACAGCTCCTATAACACTAGTTAATATAGCTATTAAAGATAAGAATACTAAACCTTTATCTATAGCTGCGCTTAATACCATTTGTTTACCGAAGAACCCTATTAATGGTGGTACACCTACAAATGAAAATATAGTAATCGCTAAACTTAAAGCTAAGAAAGGATTTATATAAAAATAACCTTTTAATTGATTTACTAGTTGTATCACGACGATCAGATTTATCTTACAAACAATTACATATTAAATGATTACGCTCTTCTATTTTTTTCCTTGCTTAAGAACAAATCGAAGTCGAGGTTAGAAGATTACAAAATAAATATATTATCTCCTTGCTTATTTCTGCTTATTTTTATTTTTACTATTTTCTTTTTTTTCTTATGACCATAAGGAAAAAAGAAAATGCCAGCCAAGCACCCCTAAAGAAAAATTTAGAATAGGCGACTTCTATTGCATGAGAAAAAAGCAAATGTTAAATGAAATATTTTTTTATTGTCTACCTCTATGACTTCGTAGGGCTGCAAAGCCAGCACCCATTTTTAATTTATATAATTGATTTATTCCTTGATTAGTTAATAGGCGAAGCCTCGTCCTTTTTGTTACATTATCTCTACTGCCTAACAAAAATCAAAAAAATCGCTACGCAGAGATTTAACACCTTGTATAGGTATATTTTGAAACAAAGCAATAACTTTTTCTTATCCGAAGGATTAGAAGCATCCCAAGGATTAGAAGCAGTAAATCTTTAAATTTTAAAATTTGAAAATAAACTTTATTTTCTTTAAAAAGACGAGCTTGCATATTTTTTTTTGGCTTACTTCGTAAGCAAAAAAAAATCAGAAGTACACCACAACCTCAAAAACTTATTAAACTATTCATGAATACTTTATCAATACTATGTTGAGTTATTTGATATCTTAGTTGTACTTCTAATCCTGTTTTTGTTGTTAATGATTTAGTAATTCTAATACTAAAACATCCTTCAGTGCGTATTTTTTTTTGAAAAAAAAAATAGCACCCGACTTCTAATCCAAAGGATAAGGAGGGGGTGCAAGGCCTATCCCAAAGGGATAAGGATGTGAATCCTACTATTCAATTAGGATCTAGATTTGAATTTATTAACATTTCATCTGAACGCTTTGGTCTTATAACGGCAATAATATCAGTAAATGCTGTTTTCTTCAGAAAGACCTAAATTAATAGAGGCTCTTAAAGATAGAATTTTATGTAAACCACCCTTCGGGCCAGGACCAGCCACAAGGCCTAGTCCTTGGGGCTGGCCCGAGGGGGAAAGAGTTAAATGCTCTTTTTTATTTATAAGAGTAATTATTTGTGAAAATAGTATAAAATCTTCGTGTTTTTTATGCTACTACGTACGTAGTACGTAGTACGTAGTACGTAGTACGTAGTCAGCCTAAAAGAGGATATTTTTCAAAATGATCTATAATAACCTTTAAACCTTCTAAAGATTGTACCATATAATTACTAGACTCTTATTTATGGTAAATTTATGCGAAGCCGCCCCTGGGCTACTAGACCTCAACTTTCTGGAATTTTTTTTTAATAAATTCAAATCTTTTTTGTGCGTCCTGATCCCTAAAGGGATATGGAGCAAGCTCCCTATTTGAAAAAGAGGAGCTTGCATATTTTTTTTTGGCTTACGAAGTAAGCCAAAAAAAATCAGAAGTACGCACGACTCAGCCTAATTTTGCTGATTTACTTAGGACTATTCTAACCGTAAAATTAGATTCTCCGGGGCGTAGCGTAGCACTGAAAACCCTAGCTTGCTCCTGCGGAATAAAAACCAAGGATTTAAAGAATGATCTTTTGATTTATTATATAAATTTGGTGTACTTCGTAGTGCCTCATAAACAAGTATATGATCTTACTGATGTAATTAATTGCTTAGAAGGGATTCTTACTTGATAATTTCTTTCGAAACCCATTAGAGTATACCTTAAATGTACTAATTTAAATTTAATACATCTATGACCGTCTACTCGTTGCTCTTTTACAGCAATACCATCTTTAGATATTACTGATTTAGATCCGCGGTATTCCATTACTCTTTCGATTATATTCTGACTTATTACCGTACATGAGTGATGAATTCATCCACTTATAGTCTTTCGACTATAGCTTGGTACCAGAACCTTTAGGTATTTCCCGGAGTTTGGCCATAAATCCCGAATTACAGGCTTCCCACGCCTCATAGCAGGAGAATTAGTTTTATCTAATAATTCTTCGTGCTCTGGATTTTCACTCGTATAACAATATAATGAGAAACCTATTGCTACTAGTATAAAAAATGCATTTAAGTTACTAATTGTATATTGTGTTAAATAAAATATAAATGCTTGAGTTGACTCAACACTAGATATACCTAAGGCTAATAATATAAAACCTACATGAGATATCGTACTATAAGCAAATAACCTTTTTATTCGGTACTGAGTTAAACCTACCACTGTTCCAATGATTAAGGAGAATAAAGAACTCATTAATAATATAAAAGTTCAATTCATTTCATTTCTACCGAGTGATACAAAGGATAATCCTTGACCTGTAAAGTTCTTATTTGTATAATAAACTATTTGTAATAATAAAATAAATATAGATATTTTAGCTACTAAAGCTACAAAGGTTGTGACTATTGTAGGTATCGCATCATAAACGTCCACGGTGGTTAAATTTATCGTTCAAATTAAAGAAAAAACGATTTTAAACAAAAGTATTTAATTATAAATATATATGGTATATAAATATAATATTAATAAATTATATTAATATAATACAGAAGTCCATTAGCCTAATTTTTTGGATATCTACCTTTATTCGGGCGGAGCACCCAATTTTAATTGACGAATTTTATAGAAACCTTCATTAGTTAAATGAATCTTGGTTTTAATCATTTCGCCTATCTGAACTCAATCTTCGAAATCTCTAACTTTCGTACCAAGAATAGGGTATTTTTGAAAAAAAGGTAAAATCTTTTCATAGTTATCTTTAAATGATTGACATCTAAACTCAATATAATCTTTGTAAGAATAAGTTTGACCACATTTAAAGAAATCTACTAAACTTTTGAGTAATAATTCATCTCTGATATGTTGAGTTATTATAAAAAGTAATACTACACGACTACCTGCTTTATATAATTTAGATTCCCTAATACTAACCTTGAAACAACCATCACCCGAAGCAAAACCAACTACCCATTGAGGATGTATTTTAGTATTACTTGATGGCAACAATGGTCTTAATAAAGCAATACTATTAGGAAAGGCCTCTTTTAGTGAAGGAGTTAATCCTTTATTTAGAGAAGCTCTAATATTTATTATTTTTTGTAAACCTTCAAGAGTTAAATGTCCTCCACACTGCATTATCATTACTGCTTGTTTAAACAAGATATAATCTGAATATTTGTTAGTTTTTAAAGGATATTTATCAAAATGAGGAATTACTTTTGTAATTATTTGATCTAAAGAACCTATTGTAAAATCACAACAATCACCTCTTTGTTTACCTATTCTTCCTACTCCTCCAAAGTAAGCTTGAATAAGTTTTAAAAGATTTAAATCTCTACTATGGAGATTTATTGTAAAATTCACTTCTATTTGTCAACCTAATTTGTTTTTGGGTGTTTTACGAACTATAATAAGAAAACATCCTTCAGCATCTGTGAATCCTGAGATAAATCAAGGTTGATTTAAAGGAGAAAGTTTACATATATTATAATTTAAATTAGATTCAGTAGAACAAGACCGTTTTTGAATAATTTGGTTAGAAAGGATTTTAACTTGATAGTTTCTGTCGAAACCCTTTAGAGTACATCTTAAATGAGGTAAATTCATACCTCATCAACTACCATTTACTCGTTGCTCTTTTACAGCAATATTTTCACTTATTACTGAATTAGATCCGCGATAGCCCACTTTCTTTTCAGAAGCCTTCAAGCTTGTCACCTTACATGAATAATTAGTTCAGCCACTTATATCCTTTCGAATATAGCTTGGTACTTGAAGTTCTAGGGGGTTTCCGGAATTTGGCAGTTTACTCCCAACAATTGAAGATTTCCTAAGCCTTCTTTCAGGAGATCAAAAATGGAATGGTGCAGCTGAAACTTTAAATAAAAATCCTATACTAAATATCACTAAAGAAAGATTAATATAGTAAGGTTTATATCATAAATCTGCAGAGCTTATATCACTTATACTAGTGATAATGTATAAATTTTCTAAACTAGTACTTCCAGAATTAGCATATAATAAGGCTGTACCTAATAAAATAAAACAGGAGCTTAAACCCATGTTATATGGAAAGTTATCAGATTTACCCTACAAATAAATTTAAAGAAGTTAACCCTTAAAGACTTTTATCTCTTGTTTTTCGATTTTTTGCTTGCAAGCTAAGCAAGCAAGCCAAAAAAAAAAATAGGCAAAGCAAGAACAAGAAATAAAAGCAGCGCTTTACGAAGTAGAAGTAAGCAAGCCTATTCTTCGAGAAGCACTACTTGATTTAATTTTTCTTATTTGTTCAATTCCCTCAAAAGATAAATGTTTTTTATTTTTCATCATATCAACCACAGTACAAAAATCCTCAAAATCTTTAGACTTTATACCAAGGGTACTGTTTAAAGAATGGTATTATTTTCTATCCCTCCGGGATACAGAAAGATATGTTAATTTGCTTACCCGATACCTAAACACATTATTACTTTGATGAGCACGGGCCTCCGGCCACCACAATTTAAATATTCAACTAAATTTTTTATTAAAAGTTCATCTCTAATGTGCTGAGTAAGTTGAAATTCAAGTTGTATATTAACCTTTGTTTTAGTAGTTGAAGACTTATTTATACCAATTTTTGATTTGACGGAGTCAAATCAAAAATGGCGCAAGCTCTAAAAAAACAACCTTCAGCGGATGCAAAACCAGCTAATCATTGAGGATTAGTTATAAGTTGGTTTACAACTAATGGTCTAATTGCTGGGACTACATTAGGAAAATATTCCTTCAAATGATTAGATAAACCTAGATTCATTGAAGCTTTTAATGCTACTATTTTATCTAACCCTGAAATAGTTAAATGTTGTTTATTAGCCATCAGGTTATAGCCTTGTTTAAATAGTTGATAATCTGCATATTTTTTAGTAATTAAAGGGAATTGATCCAAATGATCAATAATTTTTTTTATTTCTTTTATTGAGGTAATACGATAGTGGTAAGTATTTAGGCTTTCATCTTTGAATATGTAACCTACTCCTAAACATTTTTGAATAGTTTGTAAAAGGACTTTATCTGCTCATTTTAATTCTAACATACCCATGTACATCAGATCTTACGATTTTCTTTTTTTTATAAATATATTATTATCAAAAGAATATTGCTATCTAGACATTAAGGAATAGTTAATTTATTACAACTTTTTAAAAGCATACTTATTATTATAAAACTTTTTATCATTACGAGCTAAATACTTAGAAATCGTGGATTGTCCAATATTTAAAGCTAATGCTGCTGCAGATATAGAATCATATCTAGTTGTAATATTATTTTTTATATCAAGAACTTCTATTTTTTGAGTAGGTCTTCCTGACCCTACAGTTCTTGGTCTCCCTTTTTGAGCATTAGATATCTTAGCTCGAGTTTCTTCAGTTTTACCAAACATAGGATTTGTGTGCGAAGCAAGCCTTTTTTAGCTTCGGACATCTTAACTCGAGTTTCTTCCGCATATTTATAACCAAAAGATGAGTCAGCTTTTTTTTTGATATTATACTCCGGAGAGCTTGCGCCGTAAATCAATATAATACTGTTCTCTTTTAATACATTCTTCAGGGGAACAATATTCAAGGATTTCAAGAGTAAATTTAGAATAACCATATTTAAGTAGAGCACTTAGAATACGGCTTCTAGATCTTTGCAAAACTTTTTCAATACTAAGCAGAGAATAATAGAGGTGAAATCTTTTATTTATATTAGTTGAGGATCCCACATAAGATTCTCCTGTCTCTTGGTTAACTAAACGATAAACTCCACTTTTCTTATTATTATCACGTAATATTTCAAGTTTTTGAGTATCAGCATTAGAATAGGTCATAATAGGAACCACCCTAGAGAGTAAACCATCAGGTTTTATTGAAAAAGTAACTCTGCTACTATACCTGATATAAAAAAAAATAAGATAAATATGCACCAATAGACATTGAAAAAATGTGAAAGGAAAAATTGATCCGAACTGTAGGTAGGGTTTTACGGCTGCGCAAGCTAAAGCTTGTCATCCTATCTTATTCTTATTGTTTGAAATAATTATAATGAAACTACCTTCACCATCAATAAAACCTGTTAATGCTCAAGGATTAATTGGCGCACAAGCATTTAGTACTGTATCGGTTAATAGGTCAAGATTGCCGACTTGGACTTTTGTTGTATATAAACGATTATTAATTAAATTTATACGATTAGAAAGGATTCTGATTTGATAGTTTCTTTCGAAACCCATTAGAGTACACCTTATACCTGTATCTACCCTCCTATTTATTCTTCTATATAGACATATATAGGAAGAATAAATTAAAAAAGGCTGGCTTCGCCGAAATAGGTAAACTACCATCTACTCTTTGCTCTTTTACAGTAGTACTTTCACATACTATTGATTTAGATCCGCGATAACCCATTTTCTTTTCAGAAATCTTTTGGCTTATTACCTTACATGAGTGATTAGTTCATCCACTTATAGTCTTTCGACTATAGCTTGGTACCAGAAGTTTTAGGGTGTTCCCGGAGTTTGATAGTTCTAGGCAGTATAGAAGTAACATCCTACGTCACTCCGCTCCACCTAATAAAAAGTAAATTAAACCCGCTGTAGTTGATAATTCTGAATTTCTATATACAGTACTTAATATATATAGTAGGGGTCAGAAGTCTGCCCTCCGAACCGTACGTGATAGTTTCCCATCATACGGCTCTCCATCGGAGTCTTTCAAGTTCTTGCTTATTTGATACTAGATGCCAACCATATGGGGGTGGTGAGGTTACGTCCAGGTACCTCTCCTAGCTTATAGCATCTATGGGACTTCGTCCAGGTGTTCCTCGTAGCTTAGGTATCACAATTATAAGGTTTTTAGGTGTTTCTACTGATATTTTTCATATCTGCGTAGTTTAGTGGGCGGAGCCCACCCCACTATGATATAGATCATGATGGTACTTACACAATGGTATCTGTTTCCTAAGGAAGGTTCCAGTTCATTGTTTGTATGTACTATTACCTGTCCTTATTTTTGTTTTGACATCTTTCACTTGTCTTATGTGATGCATTTCTACATCTTTATTTGTATTACATATTACACATGCTTTATTCAGATTAGATTTGGTTAATTTATCGAATCATGATATGTTAATAGGCGAAGCCTCGTCTCTTCTGCATTGCTAATTTTAGTTTTTGGAAAACTATGTTTAACTTTAAAAGAAACTGGTATTTTTAGTTTAATGTCTGTCTCCGGATCTTTCAGATAGTACCCAAATTTCTTGAATATTAATCTTTTGGTTCTGAGTTTATGTTTCAGAGCAAGGGTTAGGGCGCATGAGAATTGTAATAGCATTACGATTTTTCTAAGGCTGTTGTAGTTATGTGCAAAACCATAAAAATTTATTAACCCTTGGATTCGGTGGTTATAGAATGTAATAATCTCGTGGTGTTCAAAATTCACCAGATCCTTTCTAGCTGTAGGGTTTGGGAGCCCTTTATTGTCAAATTTTATGAATTTGTTACGAGCTAGTTTTAGGATAAGGTTCGATATTGGAATCAAGAGTCTCATTCTCATTCTAAATCTACCAGGGTTTCCTGCCTTTGTTTTAAATAGGCGTGCCTTTACACTAGTAGGTTTCACACAGTGTGATCCTAGAAAGTAAAACCCATCCTTGGTGTTAGTAATTGTAGTTTTATCAATGTTTAATTCTAGTCCACATTTCTTTGCCAAATTATCTTTGATTCAGTTCCTTATTAAGTGAGCATCATTTGAGGACCCAGATATGAGAACCACAAAATCATCTGCATATCTAAGATACATCATTCTTTTAAAATTTGGGTCGTGGATTTGTAGACTAGGCGTATATCTTCTGAGTCTGGCTAGTTCTTTTATTTTTGGAGAACCAGGATGATAAATTCTTAGTTTTTGGATACGGGAAGTTAGAGCATCATATATTTTGTTTCTAGCTCTGGTTTTACCTTTCTCAAATTTGGTTATTACTTTCTCCATATATTGATCCAACTCATTTAATACAATGTTAGATAATAAGGGGCTCAGGATACTCCCTTGAGGGGTACCTTTGTCCGTTTTTATTAGTTTCTTGGAATCTGGGTCAATATATCCAGCTTTCAGCGATTTACTTATTAATTGTATAGTTTTATCGCAATTGATCTTTTGTTTAATTAGTTTAAGAATTATATCATGTGGTATAATGTCAAAACATTTGGAAATGTCACCTTGTATTACTCATTGGTAGTTTGAACCATTCCTGTATAATTGGTATAAAGCTTGGTGAAGCGACTTGTTAGGTCTAAAGCCATATGAATTGTCCGAGAAAACGTCCTCTCATATTGCTTCTAGTACAACTGTCAGGGCTTTCTGGACTATTTTTTCTCTAGGATTTACTACACTAAGTGGTCTTTTATCTTTTTTTCCTGGTTTTGGTATTAAAACTCTTCTTGAAGGGGAGAATTTATACTTACCGCTAATTATATCAGAAGCTATTTTTTGAAATCACTTAATGTTTATTCCATCGAGAGTTGTTTCGTCAGAACCTTTTGACATATTACCTGGTTTACTTTTTATTTCCAGATAACAGGCTTGTAGGAATTCCGGTGTAGATAGAATTCTTATCAAACCGTTGTATCTTCCATCACCTTTTATATACTTGCCTACCTCTGTTTTCGCTCACGAACTAACGGGTGGTAGTGATTTGCTGCCCTTTTTGGGGTTAAGTTTATCAGCACCCTTTATGTTAGAGTCATTAGCGTCAAGGGGTAGCGACTTCCGACTGTTTCCCTTCGCGATTCTGCTACTATGGAAACTCCGTCTCCGCGTTAGAAATTTTAAATATCCATAGGCGGTTGGATCCCGGGGTGTGCTTACTCTGCTGTTTGGTATGATAGCTTTAGGATTTTGCGCACTTTTGTCTTCTTTACTGAAGTGAGAAAAGGGCTTTTGGCAATTACCATTATACGGTCTACTAATGGAAACATTTGCTTTTTCTTTAATAGGATAAAAGCACCCTTTCAAATACCGCGATATTCTGCTTAAGATATTTGGGCTAAGCTCGGCCTCTCTGTACGTATCAAATTCGTCAACCTGTCCATGGCTATCCCCACTAAGATACATCTCCAACGATGGCAGTCCCGTTTGACGTATCCTTTTATGATCA
Source organism: Cordyceps sp. RAO-2017 (assembly GCA_002591385.1). Taxonomy (NCBI): domain Eukaryota; kingdom Fungi; phylum Ascomycota; class Sordariomycetes; order Hypocreales; family Cordycipitaceae; genus Cordyceps; species Cordyceps sp. RAO-2017. The sequence goes on along the minus strand of NJEV01000001.1, from coordinate 33,461 downwards.
GCTATCCATCATAGACAGTTATTAGCTGGACTATGTGTGATCATTCGTGGCAGATATCCTTCATTTAATGAAGAGCCAAATATATCTGATAATATTAGTAACATTAAGATTACTAATATCTCTACAGTGTAAACCCCCACCGGCGCACAGCCGTAACTTTGCAACTCAATCGCTAGAAAAATAGAAACTAAATCATTAGTAGACATCAAGAATATTGCACCTGTTATCACAAATAATATGATTAACACGGCCACTAGCTTTATTATGCAAACTATAAACCATTTGACTTTAAAACAAAAAATAAACCTTTCACTAGCGTAGCTAGCCTTAGCTAGCCTTAGCCTTTTCAATAAAATAAATATGATTAACAATATTCTCATACTATATTTTATACATTTGATCTTTAATAGATTTAAATTGTGCAAAACCTTCTTTAGTTAAATGTACTTTGTTTATCATTAAAGAGATAACTTTTTCAAATCTTTTTAGTGCGAAGCTACAGAAACCTTCACTCCTGAAAGTTGATATTTATTTAAAAAAGGAAGAATTATAAGATAAAGATCCTGTAATTTAGTTACAATCCACTCAGCGGAATTACGGTGATTTGCTGCTCTAACCTTCCCACAATTAAAATAACCAGATAATCTTTCTAGTAACTCTTTATCTTTAATATGTTGGCTTACGCTAAAAGACAGATGTAAGGAATAACCGGCTTTTCTAATTTTTACTTCTTGTTCATAAAGCGTGCCTCTAAAAAAATTGGACTCTGCAGTGCTTCGCCAGAAATCCTGTAATTCAATAGGGGTTTAATTCACTATTTAAATTACACAGAGATAGATCTGCAGCTATAACATTAGGATATGCAGCTTTTAAGCTATCGCTTAAACCTAAATTCAAGGAAGCTTTTAGAGAAACTATCTTTAGAGGCGGCTTCGCAGCCCCCCCATTTAAAGTTTTATGTTCTCCTTTACTCATTATTAATACTATTTCTTTAAATAATTCAAAATCTTTTCTCTTTAAACTTACTAAAGGGTATTTAACAAAGTGTGGTATTATTACCTCTAGAAGATCTTTTAATCTACGTACTGAATATTGTGCAACTCCTCTACTGGTGGTATAAATATTCCCTTCAATATGACTGAATTTGCCTTAGTAAGGCTAGATCTTTTGAATCTAATCCTATATTAAAATGAGTGCGCTAGCTACGAATTGTTCAACCTATACCAGTGCTCTTTTTTACTATGGATACACTAAATGAACCATCTCCATCAGTGCGAAGCGCCCCTGTTATAAATAAGGGATTAAGTAAAGATTTATGAGTTAATGAAAAAGGTTTTTGTTCTGCAGAAAAAAATCTCTTTTTTATAGTTTGGTTAGAAAGGTTACTAGTTATACGATTTCTTTCAAAATCGGTTAGAGTACATCTTAAACATGTTAAAGCATGTCAACTACCGTATACTCGTTGCTCTTTTACAATTACAGGCTTATTTATGGTTTGCGGTATATTTAAACCTGTAATTGACTTAGATCCGCGATAACCCACTTTCTTTTCAGAAATCTTCTGACTTATTACCATACATGAGCGATGAATTCATCCACTTATAGTCTTTCGACTATAGCTTGGTACCAGAAGCTTTAGGGCGTCCCCGGAGTTTGATAGTTTTTCCCACATTAGACGAATTCCTACTACGTCCGCCAGGATATTCTGCAATTCTCAGGTGTTGCCCCATTTTATTAATGATTTTTGTATTATAATAAACAAATTTATAGAATAACAAGTTTTTTATAGATGAGCATTCTGATACTCATATTTTTCTCAAAGCGGCCGGATTTATCTTATATACACATTATAAATGCTCTAATTTTCTACCTGTATTCATTCCAGCTTTAATTTTTCGTATTTCATCCATTCCTGTATAAGTTAGATGAGCTTTATTTTTGATTAACTCTGCTACTTTACAAAAATCCTCCAAATCTTGCAATTTATTACCAACAATAGGATGATTTTCTAATAAAGGAATAACTTTTTCAGTAAGATCTGTAAATTTAGTTACATCTAGGTAAATCGCTTCACGATTCTTAGATATTCTCCCACAACCTAAATAATCAGCTAATCTTCTTATTAAAGCTTCATCTCTTAAGTGTTGAGTAAGCTGGAATGTTAATAAAACAGCTTCACCTATTTTTGTATTAGATTTAAAGATTTTAACGTAAAAACAAGCCTCTCCTGAACAGAATCCTGCAAATCACTGAGGATCAATATTTACATATAAATTATTAACTACTGGTCTAGATATAGGTAATACGTCTGAGAAAGCTATGCTTATGTCATATGTAAGACCCCTTTTTAGACAAGCTTTAAGTCCTATAATTTTATTTAATCCATCTTGAGTTAAATGTTCTTTGTTAGAAATTATATTAAAAGCTTTCTTTATAAGTTTGTAGTCAATATGTTTTTCAGACAATAAAGAATAATTATCAAAATGTTTTATTACACTAACCATATCTTTTATAGATTGAACACGATATTGGTATGTAGATTCACCTTGCTTAGATATTGATCCTACACCAAAGTAATTTTGGATTTGTTTCAATAACAATAAATCCTTTTTATGTATATTTATTTGGTAGCTAAGCTTAACTTCTCAACCTAAACGATAATTATTTCTTTTTGTCGTAAATATAGTAAAACAACCTTCAGCTTCTGTGAATCCTGTTATAAATCAAGGCTTAATTTTCTGCAAGCCGGAGGGATACCCTATAGAAGCATCCCCCTGATTGTCCACAAGCGAGTTAAAAATAACAGGTTTAGTTAATAAATTAGAAAAATATCTATGTGTATTTATGTAATGAGAAGGGATTACGGTTTGATAGTTTCTTTCGAAAGCCATTAGAGTACATCTTAACATTAATAAATTAATGCAACTACCGTATACTCGTTGCTCTTTTGCAGCAAGATTTTTATATCTTACTGATTTAGATCCACGATATTCCATTGCTCTTTCGATTATTTCTTGACTTATTACCATACAAAAGTGATTAGCTCATCCACCTACAAATTTTCATTTGAGGCTTGGTATCAAGAACTTTAGGAAGTTCCTGGAGTTTGATAGTTTTTCCCACGTAATTAGTGATTTCCCAGACCACCAAGCAGGATAGAAGCTAGTTAATGTTAATATTAACGTACATATTAAAAATAAAAATATATGAAATATTTGTGAAATATTTGTAACTAACAACAGACCTCCATGTATACCTACACCTTTAGTTACTACAGTTAAAGAGGATAAATCGTTTAAAATACAATAAATTAAAATAATCATAGCTATTCTATTATATAGAATAGATGTATCACGTCTCAAATTCACGGAGTTAGAAAGCAAAAGAGCTATTATTGAAGTAATTATCATGGGAATATGATAACCTAGGGAGAGACTCGAACTCTCTACTCTAACGTATGAGATTAATGTTTTTTTCCCGTTAAACTACCTAGGCTGCTTATAACTTTGCACCCCTTTTTACTTTCTTAACTTTCTAATTAGTTAATTCAGCCTTACCAAATCTTACTCCACTACAAAAAAACCATAATGATAGGGCTAAGGATAAGCACTACGAAGTAGTGCTCCTTCTCTCTCTACGAAGTAGTGCTCCCTACTTCTGTGTATACACCGAAGGATATGAAGCCTGCCAGCACCCATAAGGGATTACTTCGTAGGGCCAGAACCCTGAAGCAGTACGCAGTACGCAGTACGCAGTACGCAGTACGCAGTACGCAGTACGCAGTACGCAGTACGCAGTACGCAGTACGCAGTACGCAGTACGCAGTACGCAGTACCCTGTTCTGATTTTTATAGGCGGCTGGGCTGGGGCAGCTTACAAGCCGCCAGCACAGCCACTAAATTTTAGTTTTAAAAGCATCTCCTGCTGCAAGAGATATGGCAGGCGACTAACCCCAACGTAGACAGCTTAAAAAAGAAAAGTCTATTTCTATTTTAATTTATTCAATCGAAGCCTGCTTACTAATTAATTAATATCCGTATATATTGTTACAGCTAGCACTAAGAATTTTTTTTTATATCAGTAGAATTTTTTTATTCAAAGATTTATTTATATAAAACTAGTTAGGGTAAATACCTGGGATCGAACCAGGAAGCTTCTAAGCCACAATTAGATGTTCTACCGATTGAACTATATCTACCTTGTTCTGGAAGAGTGATTCGAACACTCACTAGTGGACATCAAAAATCCATGATCTACCTTATTAATCTATTCCAGATTATACATTTATTCAAATGTATTGCAATATCGTAGGTATAGCTAAAGTAAGCCAATATTTTATAAGTTAGTTTGTATTTATTGACCGATACTAACAGAATATATTATGCTTTCTTAATCTTGTTTCACTATATTTAAATCTCTAGTATCTACCTTATCACATATAACCTTTCTTCCTTCCTTACAAACTAGAAGTAGGACAAAGCCAGCTACTATACTACTGATTTTATAGCCTTATCCCTCAGTTAGATATATGGCTTGCTTGCATATTTTTCTTTAGCTTTACGAAGTAGTAGGCTTCTACGACTACGAATGCGAAGCAAAGCATAGCAAGAAAAAATCATCACTGCTGTGCTTCTCCTATCCCTGCATATTCAAAAAAAAATAAAGCAGGGATAAGGAGGCTGACTTCGTAGCGCTGCTTCGCACGCATCGCAGCAGTACACCATCTGATACTATAATCTAAGATAAAATAAGTATTCTTAATCTTGTTATCTTCATAATAATATACATATATATATATTTTATATATTAATATTATCTGTTTGTACAGACAATAGGACTCGAACCTATACGAGTATTATAACTCGGTGAGGCCTAAACCCACTCCGTCTACCAAATTCCGGCATGTCTGTTTATGCTACTAAGTAAGCAAGAAAACTATAAAATAATGGTAGCAACGCTGCCTACTAGTAACAGTTTATCTACAAAACAAATATGTGTTTTACATTTATTATAAGTGAATTATCTTATCTTTATGGATTATATAAAGAAATTTTATGGAATTTTTAAGTATAATCCTGCTACATCATCAGATTACATGATTATGTATAACAATAATCTTGGATTTTAAAAAATAAAAAAGATATAACCTTCGAATTCTGATTTTTTTCTTTATATGCGTGCTTCGCTAAGAAAGAAATTTCTTTTAAAAAGAAATCCAAGCAAGAAGTTAATATATCATTTATAAATAAAATTTGAATTTTTATTGTGTGCTAAATAGAAGCCAGCCAGTACTATTTTTCAACTTTATTAATAAAAAAAAATACTAAACAAAGCAGTCTTTGTTTGTTTACAACTATATAATAAATTATCTAGAAGACAATATATCTTTTTGTGCTTTAGTATTTTTTTCTTGCTTACTTCGTATTCGTAGCACAAAAAAATAGTAGAAGCAAGCAAGATATTCATTTAAATTTTGAGTAAATAAACTAGTATTAATATCTCCTATATAAAGTATTCTTACTAGATAACAATAAAAATTCATCATAAATTAAAGACTCTGTTGAGTAACTTTCATGGATAACTAAATTTGTATTATCACTAAAATAAATATTTAACTTGTTAAAACAGAGTAATCTAGATTTATCTGGAGCAAGTATAAAAATTTTTAAATAAAAGAATATCTTAGCTGCAAGTCTAATGGTAATTCTATACAATATATTTTTCATTAGATTACAAAGGGTGCTCCTAAGAACCAAATCATAGAAAATCTATAAAACCGTGAGTAATACTCAGGGCTAGCCTAGCCCTAATGAAATTTAGCCATAGCCTAGCCTAGCCCAAATCCTTTTAAAAAGCCTATTCTTATTAAAGTAGTAAAAATCCTAGCCCATAGCCTACGCCTAGAAACTATATTAAACAGAATAATCTACTCTCTATAAATAATATAACAATTCATCACCACGATCAGTAGCTTTCGGAGAAAATATAAGTAATTTCAGACTCCTTTTTTCTGAAAGACAAGACTCTTTCTTTTGTATTTCGTCTTTAGGGCCACCATGGTAAATAATATACACTATCAGGATCCTTTTCATCAATTTGTTTAAGATCATCAGCTTTAACACTAAATCCTGTTGCTTTGGAGTATTCCTCAGCAGTAATAGCTTTTTCATTCTCTTTAAACTGAATAGGCAGAATCTGTGTTTGTAGTACATCCTGGATAGTCGTCATTAGATCTCTCAGATATCAACACTAGTTAAGTTTTTATTACTAAGATTATTAGTATTAATATTATCTCTTGACCTTTCTCTATTTTTTTTAGCGTGCGTATTGACAAAAAAAATGAAGCATCCACATTAGTATTCTGTTCATTATTAGATCTACTTTGATCAGCTTGAAGATCCAAAGTAGATTTGGCTTTTCCATTTCGCAAAGTAGAAAAGCCAACATTATCTCCAAGCCTACAGCTAGAAGAATAAAAGTTTAATTTATTCTTAAACTTAAAATATAAAGGATTGAACATCCTATAAATAATTTATTTAAGAGTACGTGGCTTTATTCTCGTGAATAAAGCATCCCTACAAAGTAGTACACACAGACACGAAAGATATGCCTGGTATTCACATTTATAAATTTCATATTAACACAAAATTTATAAAAATACTCCTAATCTAAAGTCTAAGACATTAACTAGCGAATTCTTAAATATTTTCTACATACTCTATAAGATTAGTAGCCAAACGCAAGATTATGGAGGAGTTGAACCCCATACTAATGATTTGCAATCAAAGTGTAAATCCCCTTTACATCATAATCTTTTGCTAAGTGACAATTAGCATATTGCCTTCCTAAACATCCAGTTACAGTTATTTTAAGGTAGATTGTTAAAGTATTAGTGATGATTAAGTAGTATAAAGATAGACCCAGTGAAAACTTATTACTAAGATAAGTTTTAGAATATAAAAAAATGATAGTGGCACTTCTAATCCGAAGGATAAGGAGGGGCTACTTCATTTTTTTTGTCAATAGCACGCTAAAAAAATAGAAGTAGCCCCGCTGGCCTTTACCAAGACTTCTAGCGCTTCTCCTCCGATACAGCTTTTTTTTATTCCAATACTGATCCTTAATAGAATAAATCGAAGCTGTGCTTTAGTATTTTTTTCTTGCTTACTTCTGATTTTTCTTGCTAGCAAGAAAAATATGGCTGCGCAGCTGCGCACAAAAAAATAGTAGAAGCAGTGCTGCTAAGGTAGCACCCTTAGGACTTGTGGGATTTGAACCTACATTTCAATGATTAAAAGTCATACGCATTTACCGTTATACTAAAGTCCCTGCCCGAGGTAAGACTTGAACTTACAACCAAAACAACTTCAACGTTCTGCTCGACCAATTGAGCTTCACGGGCTTATTTGGAGATACTAGGGATCGAACCTAGGCGTTTAACATGCAAAGTTAACATTATACCAAACTAAATCATACCCCCTATGAATTTTTTAACTCAATAACAAGCTAGCCAAGCTATAATCAACAGGCAATAACCCGTATATTTTTGTTTTTATAGTATTCTAGTCTATCACCCTAAACGTTATAAAAATTTTCTATCATAATATTCATATTTGGCCTTTATAATTTAAAGTAAGGACTTATATAAAGATAAATTAAAAAAGAATATTTAGTACCGCTCTTGTACGAAGTATAAGCAACCACCCAAGCTACTAATTCTGATTTTGGTTTTACTAGGCTGACTAGTAGCATAAAAGAAAAATTAGAAGCAGAAGGCTGCAGAGTACTTCGTAGTGCTACGAAGTAAGCAGTAGCCTTATACGAAGTACTGCCCGCTGGCTTATACGAAGCAATTAAAAAAAATATATTTTTTTTTAATTGAATTATATTGAATCAGGCGAAAGCAGAATATACAGCGCTATCTCTGCATCTCGAAAAAATAAGAACAAGCCAGCCTATTCTGTGCAGTCTTCCAAATCAGAAGCCAGCACTGGCTTCTGATTTCTTCTTCTCCAGAGCTTGCTACGAAGTACGAAAAAACTGCAGTGCTGCTGTATTTTTTGTGCTAAATAGAAGCCTCCTTCTCCCTGCATTTTTTTCGCGTAGCACAATGCAGGGAGAAGGACAGCGCGCTGAAACCAGCACTGCTGGCTGGTTTCTGATTTTTTCTAAAGAAAAAATAGAACAGCACTAGAAGCACTAATTCCTTATATCTAAGACTCGTCCTTACACAGAACACATATTAAGTAAAATATATTTATAATGATAACGATACCTATAACACCATATCTTATGGTGTATTTACTATTAAATGAAATATAAGTAAATGATTTAATAGGCAATCAGATGAACACTTCTAAGTACTTTTATATTACATGCTTACCTTTTAAACTATTATTATCTTAGGTAGCTAAATTTCATTAGAATAATCTCTTCTGCATTAATAAAGTTAGCAATGTTTTTCCATCTTTCTTAGATAAAATATTCAAAGTAGGTTTTATATATTCCATATGACAAATTTTATCATATTTTAAATTTTCAAAATTTAATATGCTAAATATTTGTGGTGTAGGATCAATATGCGCATAAGGATTTTCAACTAATAACAACTCCATAGTTATTTGATTTACACAAATAGCAAAATAACGGTCAGATTCTAACTCCTTACTCATTTTCTCTAACAATCTTTGTCTAGAACAAGCCATATCTATAAATCTATCTTTTTTAAAACTAGAATAGAGGTTTAAATCATCCTGCCTGAAGAGTACCATAGTGTCCAAATCATTACCTGTACATTTTTGGTATAAATAACCTGGTTCAGTGGTACCTACTGGTATATCAAATTCTATATCAACTGTAGGTTCTATAGATTTAAATGCCTCAAGTCTAGCCTGGAAATAATCATGACATAACTCATTAATTTGATTTTCCCCTTGATCTATTATAAATTGGGGTCTATATTCTGCTTTGGCATTAGTCTTCAAAGCATGTACTATATTAGATCTTTTCATTTCACTAGGAATACTTTCGCATCACTTATTTTTTTTGTTACATGAATAATAACTTTCCATAGAATCATGCTTAGCGGTTAAATCTGTATAGCCAATTCCTCCTGGTCTAAATACTTTGACTAAAGGACCCGTTCATTCTGTTTCTGTTAATGTAATTACGTTAATAATACTTAGTCTATCTGGAATGTACATACCTAAATTCTTCTCTAAATATATTATAGTATTATATACCGGCTCTAATTCCTCAGAAACATATCTAAGATTTTCATCGTGTATATAAAAAGTAGGCACAAATCTTTTTTGTGGCGCAAGCTCAAGATGAGGATCATTTAGTTTAATTAGATTTACCACTAATGTATCTCCAATTCTTCCTAGTGAACCTATATATTTATCATTTCTAAAGAAAGTTTGTGGTTTGTAAGTTACAGAACCTACATGATTTTTCATGTAATGGTGAAATTCTATCATCTTTCTCTGTGCATAAACCATTCTTAATATCGGTGACTTAGCTATTATTTCGTTCTCACGAACATCAATGTAAAATTCACCTGGCCTATTCCCTCTTCAGCTCACGTCATCATGTAATCAATTATTAACAAAGGCTGGAGTATTATCCTCTTTAATTGTATTAAAGGCATTAGCGGGAATGCTTACGGCTAAATTACTATCATAGTTTGCTGTTTCACGACCTAATTCATAACCTTCTGTAGCTTCTGGATGATAATTATATCCATCACTAGCAGATGCAGCTAAATACAAACCTAAAGCATTAAGCTGACCTACTCAAGCCTTAGTAGCTAACGGTGGTCACATAGCTTTCAAATTAATATTTTTTTTTCTGTAGCCTGCTGCGTATTTTTTTTGCTTGCTTAGCTTTAGCTTTAGCTTTAGCTTGCGCAGCACAAAAAAATAGCAGCGCTGCGCTATTTTTTTAAAATAAAAAAATAGCGATGCTTCGCTAGCACCACTTTTTCTATACGAATATAGAATGATACTAACTAAAATTACTAATAAAAAAAACATAACAGTTAAATAATAAAAAAAATAATACTTAATTAGCAAAAGGATAGATATTATCCAAACTATATTATATAAATTGACATTTTTTATAACATAATCGTTAAACAATATATAATCTTCTGGTTTTATCTTATTAACCACTGACGAGATAATTGTGTAGTAGCCTAATCCCTGCTTGTTATCCCAAGGGTGCAAGCCAGGACCAGAAGGACGACAAAGCTCCAGGAATATCACTAACGAATTTTTTACTATATTTAAAAAATAATAAGCAAAGGGTAAAGACAATAAGACTATTAATATATTACATAGAATATCGTCATGGAAATTCAATAATCCTAATACACACATTCTAATCAAGAATCTTATAGGTATCATTATTAATAAGAGCTTCAAAAAAAAGGAAGCAATAGTTTTTCTTTGTTGTCAGATAGTTATTAAAAAATTTCTATTTCACAATTTATTATTAAACTTAAAATGCTTTACGTAAAAATTTATTAACAAACTTTTTGCAAATACATAAACAAGTATTATATATATAAATAATTTTCAATTTGTTACAATAAATGTTGACAAAGCTATACCTAAATAGAATAAACCCAGCAGTAAAGGTTGGATATTCAAAGCTAAGATTGCGGTTCTTTTGACCATTCCTCTAAAATCTACTAGGTTTAAATTATATAGAACTTCCTGTCCTACGTTTAAATTTTCATTGATATTTTCAAGACTTACACTTACGATTTCTAGTGCAAAAGACAATAATAGTATTAGTATTAGCACAAAATAAATAAGAAGATTCATAAAGAATTTGTTAACCATTTAGATTATTAATTCTTATAATATATATACGCTTAATGAAACTTTAATTTGTAAAGTAAGAACGCGTTATAAATTGTATATTGTAATATATATTTTAATATATATTTTAATATATGGTAATTATTTCAAGAAGTAAAACAAACTGATACTCTAAATAGAGCATAGTATGTTCCCTCCTACCACCCTAAAGAATACACCACCCACCTAAATAACACCCCCCCCCACTCACTAAGCTAACCCGACCCCCCCTACCATGTAGCTTAGTCTTGTCTCCCACTTATCTAGCTTAGTGAATACATAGAAGGACACTTACCTGAGGAGTGACTCGAACACTCACGAGTATTGGCTCAGAAAAGCTTAAGTTTCCTCTGTCTACCTATTCCAGCACTCAGGCTAGGGCTAAAGTGGCTTGAACACTTATAATTACTGTTATGAGCAGTATACTTTACCAATTAAGCTATAACCCTTTATGCGGATAAAGGAGTTGCACCAATATCTCCCAGTCATGAGCTGGAAATGTTCACTAATTACACTAATCCGCCTTAGACTAGGCAGGATTCGAACCCGCGATAAAAGCCTTGAAAGAGCTATGTCTTACCACTTGACTACTAATCCTTATTTATTCAATACAGGATAAGTATTTCTAGTCAAGTTAACTGAATTAATACTTTTAACTTTTTCTAAAACTAAGTAACCTGAAAATTTTAGCTTTGTTTTAGATCATAGTAAATTGCTTTAGTTATAATCATCTAAGCTTAATATTTAATGTGTTTGGCTTCTGATCCTAGCTGTTTTGAATTTATTTACTAAGCACTAAACTACTTTGCTAATAAAAGCCTATAGCCACTTAATTAGAAAGAACAACTTTTGCTGCTTAGTATTAAAAAAAAAAATGCCTACCAAGTACTATTTCATAACAAAAAGAGCAAAACGATTCAAACTAATAAAATTGACAATGGCCTGCGAAGCAGAAGGTTCGAATCCCACATCCGAACCTTCACCCTACTATCCAAAACAACAAGTTGTTTGTGTATGGTTCTCCAGGAATATAATTTATATGATTCTATAAAGAATACATTTATCTAACCAAGAATAGATAAAAGCTATGAAATGAAGAACCTAAACACAAAAACTAGATGTGTACTTCGTAGGCGTAATTAAGTAAAGCCAAACAAGAAACAAGTAAAATTCCAGTTTCTATTTCTTAGCGAAGCACGCATATTTTTTCTGCTGTTTTTAATTTCTTCTTCTGTATCCCCCCACGAAAAGAATAAATCGAACTAGCACAGCTGGCTTCTGATTTTTTCTTATAAGTAGTAGGCTTCTACGACTACGAATACGAAGCAAAGCATAGCAAGAAAAAATATGCAAGGGTGTACTAGTAGTAGTGGCTATAGAAGTACTGCTAGTTCGTAAAACTAGGAGGTTCATTCTTACTTTGTTCTGTCACAATTAGCTCAGTGCAAGTATCGCACTTGCTTCAATTGATTACAAAACAATTACATTACTTTTATGCTAACCGAGCGTTGTATATGATATGATATATATAAATATAGTCAATTATTAAATTAGTACTTTATTCTCGTAATTAAGATAAAGCCTATAAATTTCGTAATAGTATGTTACGTATATTTAAGAAATATCTTAAGATAAGCTTCGTGCCTATATGCTTTCAGCACTTATCCTTAACTAACTTAGCGTGCCTGCCGTGCTTATGCTATAATTTGTCTTAGTGAAAGAAACATTCTTATGTATAATACAGATATATATCTGCCAAGCAGATATATATTTAATATCTCGACACATAAACAACAGGTATACCATCGGTTAGTAACCAAGTATTAACCTTTTGAGTTAAACCCTTCTTGTTCCTTGCGTACAAAAGTTTGTTCTTATTATATTCTAATTTCCCCTAGAAGATAGAAACCATACTGTCTCACGACGTATTTACTATTTGTTATCAAAATTTCTTTTTTCCATTTTTTTCAAAAAGGTTCAGACTATGTCATCGTATAGCACCTTTATAGTATTGAAAGTATTTAGCTTAGTATATATTAAAACTTATTATTTAAACAGAGCTTACGTCTCCATAGTAAATAGCAGATTTATTGAACAAATATATATTATTAACCGAGCCTCCTGTTTTTCCTTTTTTCGGGCCTGCGAAGCCGGCCACTAAATCTATTTTATATAACATAGAAGTATACATGTGGCCTTTAATAATATTTTGTACTTTTGGTAATTCATTTTTACTAATAGTTATAATATATTGATTATTTCTATCATGAACTACTTTAGTTTTTATATCTAATTTATTAGATATACCGTTTGCTAATAATTCAACATCTTGTTTAATAAAACTATTTGTATAAATACGAATGATTTTATCTGGAAGTTTTAAATTACCATCACCCATTATAAGATGAGCTAATACTACAGGTGTCATAAGTTTTTCTATATTACTTGGAACTATTTTCTTACCTTCTACATAAAACAATTCATAATAATATATTAATTGGGGTAAACTTATTGTTTTAAATTTTAATACCTCATTATAAGAATCTGTCTTTTTATTATAAACTTTAATACAAGCAGGTTTTGTATTTATATAAGGCCTATATAAGTTATATAGAAACTTTAAATATTCACCATGCTTCTTACTAAAACATATGGAAAGACGAACTCCACTTGTTGGTGAAGATCTTTCTAAAGATCCATCACTCAACATTAATCCTAACATAACCTCATTTAAATATATAGGTAGTTCATTTCTAGTTCTTATAAATTTTTCTGTTTCAGTTAAAGATTCGTTTTTCATAACTGAATTTAAATATCTTATTAAAGTTGTTTTGTTCATATTTTACGGCGTTTGGTTAAAATTTTACTTGGGTTTAAATACTATAAATTTCACTATACGTCGGGTGTTGTTAAAAGGATTATTGCTATCATACTAAAGTATGCCGCTCACCTAATAGCCGTTGAACGTTTTTATACTATTAATATAAATTTCGCTTCAAGTTTACTATCATTAGTAATTCTTGAAATTTACCCGATTTTCTTAACAATTAACTAGTAGATAGCTAATTATTTCTGGGCTAAATACTTAACCCAGCTCGTGTAACTTTTTAATCGACGAACAGTCGCACCCTACATAGTTCTTGCGTCCATGAGGATAAGTTAAGCCGACATCGCATTTTTATTTATTATTTCACATTATGTGAATACAAAGTTTATTATTCCTTAAATTGCTTTAAGGTTTAGATCATATCTTCATACAGTATTAAGGTGTAATTAATATTATTCTGAATGTTGGCGTGCGATCGTTGAAGGGTATAAAATTATACTTCCCTGCTAATTTTCCTTGCTTCGTATTTTTTGTGCGGCTTACTTCTGATTTTTTACTGCTACGAAGTAAGCACGCTAAAAAATGAAGCAGGACGTTCTAGCATACAGCCAATTTCTATTTTTATATCGCTATAAAAATTCCCCGATGTCACTTTTAAAATAATTGATATAAATTCCATTATTCTAGGCTGCTTAGTATTAAAAAAAATAGCCAATAAGGCTATTTTTTTGTGCTTCGTAGAAGCTAAAAAAATAGAAGCCAGCTAGCAATTTATATAAAAATGATTTATCTACATGGTCTATTATCAAAGGTTTTAACTCATTTAATGAATTTTTACTTATATATTAATATATTCTATTTGTTTTACTTTTTTTATAATGTATAGTACATTTTAAATTATATCTATTGGTTAATGCTTTAATTAAAAGCTCTACTTCTAGTAAAGTATAATTATCTGTACATAACGTAATACCTCTTCTTCCTCCTGCGAAGCTAGCCATGAGCAAGCTATAATTGACCATCATTACATATTCAATATGCCATTGTAATAGGAGCGCTTCGCATGGAAAGCTCGTCTTTAGATAAGAAACTATTAGCTAATGAAGAGCTTTAGCTATTTTTTTTTTAATAGCGCATCGTAGTAATTCAAAACTATGTAACTAAAAATAAATAGAAGTATTAACGCTATTATGACTAGAATCTTTTCTAGTATAATATAATATAAATTCAAATCTGTACTACTTAGAATATTATATATCAGTAATATATTGTTCATGTTTAATAGTTTGTTCAAAAGTAATATATACTTTTTTATCTTTGTATATACCTATATGAGCATCACCTAAGATACTTCCTACCAATAAATCTATTATATTATTATTTAATTTTTTCTGCTGCTGTATTTTTTTGGCTAGCTAGCTAAAAAAAATAGAAACCAATGCTGCTTCTAGTGCTGTTCTATTTTTTCTAAAGAAAAATAAGAAACAGCAGTACAGTACAGCAGCGTTCATTTATTTATATTATTTTATTTAAAGTGTATTGTACAATACAAGGTGCCAAACCGCGCACTCATTATGTACACTCTTGCGCAAATTAGCCTGTTCTATGTGTTATCATAATGCTATATTTCCATTTCTCTCGAAATGGTTCAGACTATGTCTTCATTTTTATTAAATATATTTAAGATTTGCTTTAATATTTTTATTTTTACTTTAAAGAATAATGGATTTTTGTGCTGCTGCTTAGTATTTAAAAAAAAAATGCCTACGAAGTACTATTTCATAGAAGCACTGCTTCTACTTCTAAAGCTCCCTAGATTAATTCTTACCACTTATTCATCCTTTAACTGCATAAGCCCCTATCCTACGTTTTGAGTTAAAGATTGAATAAGATAAATGTGATTTAGTGTTTCCTCTGAATAAAACTGAATTTAAATTGCTTCTCTCTCTAAACAGGCTGTGCAGAGAATATGATTTTACATTCTTCAATCCTCCTTTTCATTTTAGTGAATATACAGATCTATCCGCTCTATAACGTTTAGTCAATCTACCTTTAACTTCTATTCTTATACCAGCCATATTTTTATAACTTATAGAATTGTAGATTATACTATGAACTTGTTTAGCTTTAGATCTTTCGTGGCTTACATGAGCTGCTAATAGTTTATCTAAATTATTCTTATTTAAATAAGAAATTATCTTCAAATCTATACACTTGTAATTTAGGTGATTGGCTAAGTCTCTACCTCTTTTATCCTGCTGTGTATACACAGAAGAAGCAGCACTCCTGACAAAAGTTGCTTCTTTATCCGCTACAGGTAAATAAGCTCTATTTAACATACTAAGTGTATTTGCTCAATAATGAGTATTCTTTTTGGTTTTTAATTTTAAAGCTAAAGCATTAGTAAATAGATCTGTATTGTATGCAATAGATTTCATATTTATTATATTATATTCTATTTTTTTTCTTATTATTTTCTTCAAAATTTTACTTAAAATAGGTAAAAATATTAGTTTATTAAATTTATATTGATTTAAAGAATACATTAAATCATATTTTCTTAACAAGACCAAATATGTTTTCTTATATTCACTTACAATAACGCTTCATATGTTTTTCAAATAAATATCTTTTAATTTTAAAAATTTGTTTAAGTATTTTAATTTATAATTTAAAAAAATTTTTTTACTATTACTCATAAAAGCATATTCATATTCGTATTTATTTTTAAAGCTAGAATTCTTGAATTTTTTGTATATATCTTTATATAGTAAAAGATAACGTTTTACTAAGTTTTCACTTACTTTTTTATTTATTATTGAATATTTTTCTTCTAAATTTTTCTTTTCTCTATTTACAGTATATAAAGTAATTTTGGCTTTATCGTTTGTATGTTTAATTTCCGCATTACTAACAAATATTCTTCTTAAAAATTTTCTTCTTCTTTTCTGTAATATAAATTTTCTAGAAGTTATAAATTTATGATCTTTGAAATATAAATTAAAATAACTTTTAATTATTTTATTAATATTTACATTATTAATAGGTATATTTTTTAAATTATTTTTATTATAAGAATAAATAATATTTTTTCATTCTTTAGAAAAAGAAGGTAAATATTTTATCCTTCCTTGGTCATCTGTTTTTTTTCTTAAAGCAATTATACGTTCGGAACAATTCTTCTTCAAATTATTATTAAATATTTTCATGCGAAGGTGCGAAGTAGTATGTATTTTACCTTTTGGTTTAAATATATTTGTTTTCCTCTTTAATTGCTTCTATCCAATAGCGACCTTAAAGATAAAAATGTTGGGTAGTGTTAAAAGGATTATTGTGAATTTGCATAATACTCACCTTATAGCCGTTGAACGTTTTTATTTTATAATTTATGCTAAAATAAACTTCGCTTCAAGTTTACTTTCATTAGTAATTCTTGAAATTCACCCAATGTATATTAATAATTTTATGAAACGAACTACATCAAAGCACGTTTTTTAATTAACCTATGTCTATAGATAATTAAAGTAGTATATTGCTATGACAGCACGATAAAAATAAAATATTAAAGGACAAACATCCCTAGCGTAGCTTTTCCAACAATCCTAGATCTTTCCTTGTTGCATCTTGTGATCCTATGCCCTGCTTACGCAACTGTAAGATTTGTAGATAATCAAACAGTGAGGCAGGATTTAGCCGTTAAGCTTTTTAGATATTAAAAACATAACTATTAAAAAAAAAATAGCTAGAAAATATTAGAAAAATTTCATAATATTTTCAATTATCTCTAATTTCTATATAGTAAAAATCCTACCTAAAAATAAAATAAATAAACTTTAAATATATCTACGGGTATTTAGCCCAGGTCTATATATACTTAATTACAGACGATTAAAAATAGTTAAACTACTCAAAATAGCAAACAAAATAATTTTAAGTTATTAGACACTCCTGTTTACTCTTTACAGGGTCTGTGCCCCACATAAACTGTCTCCTAGTCATAGTCCCTCACCAAAGGTCACCATACTAATTAAACAAGATAATAAGTAGGCAGAAGTAGGTTCATTTACTAATATAAATAAGATAACTAATTTGTTATATTCGACTCAGTAAAGCCGCATTAATCATAACATATCTATAAGACTAAATAAATTCATTCATATGTTGACCCCCAAGGATTATTCATTTAATCAATGTAAACCGTCGATGTCCCCATCCTCCATAATTAGTAACAGTAAAGCTGCATAGGGTCTTCTCGTCTAACTAGAGGTAAGCTGTATCTGCACAGCTATTCCAATTTCACTGAGTCAATCATAGAGACAGCTGTTGTATCGTTAAACCATTCATGCAAGACCGCATTTAACGGCCAAGGCATTTAGCTACCTTAGGCTACACACATTTATTTACTTATAATTGTGTGTTGGACCATACCATCACTTTAAAATTTAAAGTGTCCAGATTGTGGTCTCTGAAGATTAATAAAATATTAAGGGCAACTATTGCCCAGGTAGAATTGTTAAAGAGCTTTACTAAAGTTATTAATTATTTCAAGAACTTCTTGAATATCTCTTTTACGAGATTTTCCTTTACTATCCGGATTCATTAAATATATTAAACGAATAAGTTGTATTAGTTGTTGTTTATCCAATCCTTGCCCACGGTTAACATATAAAACATCTATAATATATTTAAATCTATTAAACACATTAGTTTTATGTTTACTTGAAAAAGGAACAACATATTGTTCATAATAAGGTAGCACAAGTTCTTTAATATTCTTAGTACCTTTTAGAGAATAAACTAGAACTTTATTTGATCCAGATTTCTCTTTTAAATTACCTAAACCATTAAATAATGTTTTGTATGAGTTTAAGATATTTAAACCACTTTCGTGTTGAGTTACATTAAATTCTGGCTGCAAAATTATACCATATTTAACTTTAGGATTAGTAACAATAGAAATAAGTAAAGAGCCCTCACCTTCAACAAATCCACCTAATCAATACTTATGATTATCACTAAGAACTTGAGTACTATATGCTCGACTAGATGAAAATTTCATTTTAGTATTGACTAATTTTATTCTTTCCTGCTGATTAGAAGTTATATTATATTTTTTTATTTCCTTCCAGCAATATCCTGGATTTAAACAGGGCCCTATTACAGACCCTCACGTTAAGGCCGCCTTTTACCGGGGTTTCCGTTGACTTATCTAACATTTATCTATTAAATTATCTCTGTTAACCAAGGCCGGCACCGGGCAGATATCACACTTTATACTTAGATTTTTTTATCTTTCAGCAAAGTGCTGTGTTTTAATTAAACAGTCGTACAACACCATTCTATGCCTCTTCCTGTTTACTTGATATTAATCAAGAACATGAGCTCTCCTTATCCCGAAGTTACGGTAGTCAATTTGCCGAGTTCCTTTATGATTGTTAGCTCATTTACGCCTTCGTATTCTCTACTAGCTTACTTGATTCAGATTCTAGGTACGGTTATTGTTCGTTTGTAGAAAGCATACCACCCCCTAAACATCCACTTCTTATTGTATAAAATAAGTAATTAGAAAGTAGTAGAGATATTTCCTAGCCCGAATTACTACTTATTCTATAAAATAAGCAATTAGAAGGTAAAGATACCTACTAACCAGTACTCTATAAAAAATAAGCAATTAGTAGGGGCTATTAATATTCAACTAGACCTAATCCTTTTATTCTATGACATAAGTAAACGATCTACAAATATATTTACTATTTTTCCAGCACATTTTACACTAAAATGTTGTCCTTAGTAAAAAAGATTTTCTCATCGTTTAAATCTTTAGATTATATAAACTTAGAGGCCGTTACTTAATTATAACCATAAGCTTAAGGCGGAAAACCCTCCAAAAGAAAAAAATTTCTTTCTCCCTTTCTTTGGCTTTTCTTTTAGTTACTCATGTCACCATTCTCACTTGAGTTCAATTCTTTAACTTCTATTTAAAAAATAAAAGTCTTCTCTACTCAACGTTCTGCTACCCCATTTAATTATATTAAATATTATTAATACAATATATTATGGACACACGGCCGTCAAATTTATCATACAAAGAGTCAATAAAAACAAAAGGTTCCTTTAGATTAAATCACTGTTAATTCTACCTTTATTCATATTTTCCTTTATTTTAAGTATTTTATGCAATCCTTCACGAGTTAAATGAGCTTTGATTTTCATTAGTTCTGCTACTACACACCAATCTTTAAAATCAGTTGCTTTTACACCGTATAACTGATATAAACTAAAGAAAGTTATTATTTTTGACGAATTATCGTCAAATTTCGTAACCTTAAAGTACATCATACCATCTTTAGCTTTTTCACAATTACCACAATTAAAATAAGTAGTAAAACTTCTAAGGATATGCTCATCTCTAGCGTGTTGTGATAGTATAAATCTTAATCTTACATTAAATTCGGCTGATGCTGAACTAGATTTACTAATGGCAATATAAAAACAACCCTCACCTGATGTAAATCCAGCTACCCAATAGGGATCAGGGATATTTTTATCTTTAGCTAAAGGTCTAGTAACCGGTATAGAATAAGGGAAAGCTTCTTTTAATGTCAAGGATAAACCTAAATTAAGAGAAGCTTTTATGTTAACAATTTCTTGAAGACCTTTTTTTGTTAAATGTTCCTCATTATTCATCTTTTCGATTATACGTTTAAATAATTCATAATCAGCTTTCTTATTTGTAATAAGAGGATATCTATCAAAATGTGGTAAGACTACAGCAGTGATTGATTTTCGAGAGTTAATTACATATGAAAAACTATCTCTTTCTTTTCCTGTATTATCGATTTTACCTTCTACAAAATAAGCTTTAATTTGCTTTAATACCGATAAATCTTTTTTATGTAAAGCAATTTTAAATCTTACTTGAATATTTCAACCTGTTCGAGTTTTAGGATCTTTAATTATTGAAATTATAAACGACCCTTCTGCATCGACAAATCCTGTAATAAATCAAGGATTAAGTAAGCTTTTCGATACAGGAGTAACACTTGTAGTTTGAGTTGAATATTGACTTATTTGCTTAGAAGGGATTTTGACTTGTAAATTTCTTTCGAAATTCGTTAGAGTAGACCTTAACACTAATTTCTTAGCGCAACTACCGTCTACTCGTTGCTCTTTTACAATTACAGGTTTTTGGCTTGCGGGTAAATATTTTCCTGTTATTGACTTAGATCCGCGATAACCCACGTTCTTTTCAGAAGTCTTCAAGCTTGTTACCTTACATGAATAATTAGTTCATCCACTTATAGCTTTTCAACTATAGCTTGGTACTTGAAGTTCCAGGGTGTCCCCGGAGTTTGATAGTTTATTACCCGCATAAGCGATTTCCCAGTATCGCTTAGCAGGTTTCGGTATATTGTTTAGATCCGTGAAATTTTCGATGCTTCTACCAGTTAACAAGCGCTCTGTTACGATGTCATGAAATTATGGCTGACTCTAAGCCCATCTCCCTGTCGACGTCAATAAAAAAACCCTCTTAATTTCACTTAACTAATAATTTAGGAACCTTAACTCTTGTTCTGGGCTGTTTCCCTCTTGACATACACGGAAATTTTGCTTACATACTAAATAAGCTAAAATTTTCTCCCTAAATAATGCACAAGATCATATTTGTGCATTATCCATTTAGACAACAGGCTATTTTTAAACCTGATCTCAAGAATATAATTCTTGAAATTAAAGTAATTTGATTTTTGTATTATAACTAGTACTTATATGTATTAACTGCCTTTTTCTGAAACACGATATAATCCTTTAACAAGACTTTGTCTTCTTATTGCGTTTCGTATAGCTTGTCTTTTTATGAGGCACTACGAAGTACACCAAATATTCTCTTAGTTAAAGTAGGAAATTCTAATTTTTCATTAGTTTGAGTATTCAAAAGTATAACAGATACTCCTTCACGTTCTGTAGTTTTAGCTGTAATATTAGCTAAAGCTTCGGGTGAAATAGGATTATTTTTTTTATAATTAGTTGTAGTCGCTTGCAACCCGCAGGTTGCGAAGCGACCAAAGGGCAAGAGATAATTTATCTCTAGTTTCTTTACTAACTTGTTTTCCTAAATGGACTGAAGATAATATATCCTTAAGTTCTTGTGTAACTTTTTTTAGCTTAAACTTTGCTATATTTTCAGGAGTATGTTTATACCCTAGTAACGAATAAGCATACTTTAGTATATTATATTCAGGATCCAGTAAGTCCAAATAATACTGTTCTCTTTTAATAAGCTCATCTGCTCTGCAATATTCTAAGATTTCTAATATGAAATTTTCTGCGCAGCAAGCCATATTTTAGTAAAGCAGTGTGAATAGGTCTGGTATTTCTTTTTATGCGTGCGAAGCAGCCTCACTTTTATTATAGTATTGACTTAATCTTTTCGATAAGTTTAAACCACTACCCACATAAGTATTATTATTTAATTTATTAATTCAACGATAAATACCTGATTTACCCTTATTATCGAGTAAAATGGTATTTTTATTTAATAGTGCATCATAGCTTTTTATGCCGAGCGGAGCTATTTTTAAGAATAAATTGTTTTTTTGGCTGCGAAGCCAGCCCGACTTTTGATGTTATTATATTTTAAAAAGCCGATAGCTTAGTGTTTGTCTCATACCAAACATGAGTTATATATACTCATCTCTCAGATCCCTAATGTCTCCACTAGGGTCTGGCTAAAATCTAATTCTTAGCAAGCTTTATAACATCTTTTCTTACAGTACCTTAACCTATTAACACTACTCCAACAGGGTGTCAGCCCATTTAAATTTAGTTACCCTTCGAAAGGTAGTCGCCTGTCGTATTAAGTCTTTTGTAAGAACCGGCCTATAAATAGCTTTGCTATTTAAATAAGTTTTATAATAAATTAAAAAATTACTTTATTGCCATTGCACCCTTTGAGATGAGGCCTGACTATATCTTAAGCTTTGTACCACTTCTTATTGTTTTAGGACAAGAAAATATAAAAGCCAACCAACATTTAGTCGATGAACTGCACACCTTACTTAATTTACAGTAGTCGGTGTTTGGCTGCGGATAACCCATTGAACTTTATATATCAATCATGATTTTACCTTACCTCGAGTCATTGCCTGAGCCATAAGATGTATTACTACTCTTACTTGGTTATGATTGCTTTAGGGTGTTCCCGCAATTTGATGGTTTATAGCAGAAGGTTCACTTCTACAAAAAGGCTGTACTATACAACCTTAGCACTCTATGTCTGATAATTCAAGCTATATCTCCACCATTCCGAGTCTGTATCCTCACTGATAAAATCTTCACGATCCCCCAATTTGTACAAATATAAAACGTTTACACGTCTTGTCTGAGGTAAAATTCTGTACCTGCCTAAGATATTCACTTAAATTGCCTACTATTATAGGTTTCGCAGAAAACCAGCTATCACGGTCAGTGTTGTCTTTCACTATACCTACCACAGTTCTTTGGAGATTTTTGCTACAATCACCCATTCGGACTTTTATAATCCTGACTGTAGTAAAATCACCGTACTTCGGGTCTAACTTTAGACACTGTTCGTTATTTTAACGACTGGTTTAACTACGCATATACTCGCATCTAATGTTAACTTGGTGACCCATTATGCAAAAGGTATGTTCTTTTTATGGAACTGCTTATAAAACTACTATTTTCATTTTTTTCCCTCACGGTACTAATTCGCTATCGCTTATGTATCATATTTAGCCTTTGAGGAAGGTTCCCCATATAATTCAAACAGTTTTGAATTCCGTTTTACTTTATAGACTACTCTACTTTCACTCATGTTATTAATAGAATCTCTTTTGATTTATTTTCCTGAAGTTACTAAGATATTTCAATTCGCTTCGTTTAATATTAGATTTCTCTTAGAGTTCATATAATTATAAGATATAAATCCTATATATATATCTAGTTCTCTTTAATACATAGCATAAACTCTATAATAGTTTCTTTATATACTTATATAAATATAAGTAATATTTATATATCCTATCTAATTCTATAGTTTCTAAAAGCTCTAAGAAACTCTATACCTATCGGTTTACTGTGGATCGAACACAGGAAATCTTTCTCCCAAGGAAAGTACTTTAACCTACTCAGTCATAAACCGTTAGTACAATATTATATGGATCAAATCCTCTTTTCTGGCTTCGGATATTATTAATTAAAAACTATAGAAAGGAGAGCTTTAGCTCTTTTTTTTTTTTAAAAAAATCGCTTCGTATTTTTTTAGTGCGAAGCTTCGCTAGCTATTTTTTTTTTAAAAAATACAAAAATAAAGCTAAGCCGACATAATCGAAACAATAAGGATTCTCCTAATATTGATTATGATAAGGCAAAGCTTTAAGGATAAAAATAAGTTCATGCTGTACTTCGTAGTGCTAAATAGAAGCCAGCAGAGCTTTTTAAAAAAGTAAAAATTAGAAGTAGCACTACGAAGTAGTGCATATCAAAAAAAAATCTGCAGCCGTACGAAGTCTGCAGATTTTTCTTGCTTAGCTTTAGCTTTAGCTTGCGCAGCCAGAAAAATAAAGCAGTAAAGCAGCTCCTTATCCTTCGTATTACTTGCAGGGATGTTCTACGGAAGCACAGCAGGCTGGATCTTGCTGCTTCGATTTATTCTAATTAAACAGTAAAAGAAATTATTAAGGCAAATTCGCTATAAGTGAGATAGGTAAAATGCTAACTTTGGCTTTTCTATCCCTGCTTGGCTTCGATTTCTTCTTCTTGCCAGAAGTCTGCACCCCTATGCCGACTTCTATAGCCACTACTACGCAGTCGTACTAGTATAGCCTTATCTACCCCCACACATTACTTTAAATAAGATTCGGGGCTAGCTTACTTCTGATCCAGCCTCCTGATCCCGACTTCTCTGCGATATGGTGGTACTTCGTAGTGCTTCTGGCTGCTTCTATGAAATAAGCCAGACTTCGTAGCAGGCTGGGGGGGGGACTAGCCTCCGGCTACATAAAGGATATTTGCATTAACTAATCAGTAATATTATAAATACTATCTATTTGTTCCTTCGGAGAAGATAATTTGCTCACTATTTACTAACGTTATCTATAAAATGGTTTAAACCATCTTGCTGCTTCTGATTCTTGCATATGAAAAAAATCAGAAGCACAAGTGCTTACTTCAACTTCGTAAGCACTTCGCTATGATATGAACACTTAGTTAACTGTTTTTTTTTTTCTAATCGAACTTATTTAAGTTCAATTATATTAGAATTATTGGATAATAATATATGGCCAGCATATAAGGGTAAGGTAAGAAATCTAACCCTATGATTGCTCATATACTAATACATGTGAACATTTATATTAGTACTTTATTCTAATAGATAAAAATTCGAATTCTAGGTTAAGCAATAGAAAAAAAAATAATTCACAAGAGTACTTGGACTTGAACCAAGAATTTGAAGGTTGAAGCTTCCTATTTTACCAATTAAATTACACTCTTTTTTTTTATTAGTTTAGTGTGGCCTAATAGTTATTCTGATACTGTTCTACAAAACAGAGAATATCCGATTCGAACGGATGTGGCTAAATATAACCATGTAAATCTCAAGTTTACCGCCTTAAACCACTCGGCCAATTCTCTTTAGGGTAGCTTTACGAATTTTTTGTAGCTATCCACTTCATGATTTAGAAGTCCGCCCTACAGAATTCTGATATAAGAGTTCCTGCTTGCTTAGTGCTTAGAAGCCTTCCTTCCTAGCTGGCTAGCTTTAGCTTTACGAAGTAGCAGCAGCAGGAGTGCTGGCTTCTATTTTTTCGCTGCTTCTACTTCGTACAGCACAAAAACTACAGCAGGAGAAGTACTACTTCGTTACGCAGCGAAGCGCTCCTGTATCCCTGCTGCTCCTGACCCCGAAAGGGATATGGGCTACAGCTAAAGCAGGGGGCACTGGCTGCTTCGCATGATATAGCAGCCAAGCACTACGAAGTTACAAATAAAAAGAGCAAGCTAAAGATATGGACATTTAATATTGTTCTACGAAGTATTGATTCCTCAGCGAATTGAACGCTGATCATATTCTTATCAAGAATACACTTTACCGGTTAAGTTAAGGAATCTTTTGCTGTTTTTATAGAGGCTTCGATTGCATAAAGCAAGCCCTATCCCAGGATGCTTGTGTAGACTGAATGCTTCACTCTGCAATATGGTTGACTTCTTATCTTTTTTTTTTTACATGATAAAGGTAACCCCTTCTCTAGCTGCTTACTTCGATTTCTTATGTCTGCGGCTTGCTTTGCAGATACCAAAATAGCAAGCTAAAGCTAGGGGGTCTTATATTTTGTCTATTGACTAGTCCCTACGAAGTCAGGCTGCAGGCTCCGCAGCAGGGATACAGCAAGCTCTGAATATTACTTGTACTTTGTATAAGTTAATATTATTAATTTAATCAATAAAAACATAATTTACTTTAACAGATGTGATCCGCTACTCCTGTAGCCACTACTACGAAGTAGTACACCAAAAGGGGTGCTTACTTCGTACTTCGTACTTCGTACTTCGTACTTCGTACTTCGTAGCCCTGCTTCTATTTTTTGTGCATATTTTTCTTGCTAGCAAGAAAAATACAGCAGTAGCCGGAGGCTACTACACTTATTCATAATATAGATTTAGCTAATAAACATGATCTAGTTTAATATTAAAATACAATCATATATCTGTGCATATTTTTTCTGACGTAGCTGTGCTTCTCCTATCCCTAAGCAAGGTAGCACTATAAACACTAAATATTCGCAATATAAGGCAAGCTAGAAAAAACGAACTCCTATGTCCATTTTTATATTGAGCAATAAAGGACTTGAACCTTTAACATTTTGTGTGTAAAACAAACGTTCTACCGATTGAACTAATTTCTCTTACTAACATTTAATCATAAGTTTACTTTATAGAGATTTGTTAGTATTAATAAACAGTATTACTTTTACATATCTTTAGTATTTTTTTAGTGCTGTACGAAGTAGAAGCAGCGCGAAGCGCCTTGCGCCTTGCAGTACTTCGTAGGAGGCTCGAGCTTTGCTTACTTCGTAGTAGGCGAAGGCTAGCCCTAAAAAAATAGTAGAAGCCAGCACAGCGAATCACTACGAAGTCGGAATCTGAAGCCTTCTGATTCGAACAATAGGGATGCAGGTTTCTGATTTTTTTTCTTATATGCTGGGATAGGAGAAGCACCCAGACGGGGTGCTTCTGTGTATACACCGAAGGATAAAGGAAAGCTCTAAACAGAACATCCCCTGTTCTGATCCTAATCCTATTCTTCTAATTCGCTAGGATAGAAGGACGTAGCCTTACGAAGTATACTATAAAGTAGCGCTTGCTTACTTCGTAGCACTTTAAGTAACAGAAGTTGTTTTGAAGCAAGCTTAATGCCGATTGAATATTCAGTATAGCAGCAAAATAATCTTTAAGTAGTAATTTAAAGCTTTAGAGTTTGACTAATACAATATTTATTGCTTATTTGTTTCTTGTTTTATCGTTATGATTATAGATCCAGTCATCGCCAATAATAATATGAAACTAGCGATAAATAATCATATGTTATATGAAGTATATAATATATTACCTATTGTAGATATATGACTTGTTTCTGCCATATTACCATCTCAATTATTACTTGTAACAAACATAACATTAGTTGTACTTACTTCTAAGTTCAAATTAGGATAAGGTATGCTAGTATTAATACCATTATATTTACTTGTATGTAAGTAATAAATAAAATTACTTATCTTACTATTATAATTATTAAGTATAGCTATATAATAAGGTAATAATTGGAATAATGTATAATTTAATAATATTGTTACAAATAAAGCTAAAGGAATACTATTTCAATTATTACTTTGTAACTCACTTGTTCTCACATTAATTAACATTAAAATAAATAAAAATAATATAGATCAATTCTAATTAACTAAAATATAATATGTATTATATCTTAGGGGGTATTATGTTTAGCCCAGGGGTTTCTATCTCCGTATAAAGATAATACTAATTTATAATATTTAGTATGGTCCTTCCTCCTTACGATATTCTTCGTTATAGAATCCGACTGTACATTCGGACAGGTATTACAACCTAGCCCCGGTGACCCAGTCTGTAGCGACATTTACAACTGCCGACGGTCTTCAACTAGGACGTCGTTAACCGTTTTCACCTAATTTTTCTACAAGTATGGAAATTGTACGGTTGTAACCTTCTTTCATTTCCTCTAGTTTAATTCTTTTTATTTTAAGATTTTAGGCTTTTTACTGCTTTGGGTGTGCTTAGAAGCCCTACTTCATATTTTTTTTTGCTAGCAAAAAAAAATATGAAGCACAGCACACACTACTATTATTTATTTAGCAATAACATTATAAAACACCGGCGCTTTAGTATTTTTTTCTGCTGCTGTATTTTTTTTTGTCTCCTGTAGGCGACTTCTAGGAAGTCAGCCGAAGGGGTGCTGACTTCGTAGCGCTGACTTCGTAGCGCTTCGCCTGGAAGCAAGCTCTAAAAAAATAGAAGCCAGTACTATTTTTTTTATTAATAAAAAAAAAATACTAAAGCAAGCTAGCTCTAAAAAAAATAATAGAAGCAGCGCTTCCTTCCGTATTTTAAAAAAAAAATAGGACTGCCTAGCTGCTTCTGTAGCCACTACTACGAAGTAGTGCTTCGCACACCTAGGGCGCTACTTCGTAGCGCATATTTTTTTAGCGTGCGTATTGATCCCGGCCACAAGCACAAAAAAATAAAGCAAGGAGTGCAAGGCGCTTCGCGCTTCGCGCTTCGCGCTTCGCGCTTCGCACCCTCTAGTTTTTTTTATTAATAAAAAAAGAAGCAGCACCTTTACGAAAGCGAAGCCAACCCAACCACTAAAAGTCACCCTGGATATATTACCTAATTTATTTTTATAAAAAGTGATATTAAAATTACCTTCTCCATCGTTAAATCCTGAAAATCATCTTAGAAAATTTTCTTGCTCCTTTTTTTTTTGTACTTCGTACTGCATGGTCGTCACAACAAGTTGCTTCTATAACAGTTGAAGAATAATTTCTATTTGATCTAGAGAATAAAACTTTTGTGACATTAGTGTAGAAATATTAGTTATTTTATAAGAAGTAGAATATATATTTGTATAAGTGAATTTAAAGTCTTTAGTGGGCTGACTTCGTAGTAGGCGAAGGCTACACCAATATATACGAACTGACTTCGTAGAAGAACTGATTTTTTTTTGCTAGCAAAAAAAAAGTATCAAGCACAGCAAGCTATAAAAATTTAATAATTAAAAGTACCTTGTAGAGTGGGATTTTTACCCACGCAGCTGGATTAGATAAAAAATCTAATTATACGTTTGTTCACTGCTCCTATATATACAATTAAATAAGAGAGACCTATAAAGGTTAATCCTGATAAGATTAAATAGACAGAAATAGACGCAAACAAGCCTATTAAGCACATAAGAGATGCAATAGGGTTTTTATTAATTATCACAGCAATTCCAAAAAATAACGCTATTATACTTAGAACATCTAAATATTCTACTGTATAACCATTCACCAATCTATCATAAAATGCTAACAATAAATTCATCGCCACTTATATATTTTTCCTTTATCTAAAGCTAATTAACCATATTAAGGTGCCAATTTCTATTTTTTTAGTGCTGTACGAAGTAGAAGCAGCGCGAAGCGCCTTGCGCCTTGCAGTACTTCGTAGGAGGCTCGAGCTTTGCTTACTTCGTAGTAGGCGAAGGCTAGCCCTAAAAAAATAGGAGCTTTCCTATTTTTTTTTTTAAAATACGGAGCCCTAAAAAAATAGGAACCATTAGAGGTATGTCAATAACCTGCTAGAAAATATCCTGCCATTATGGAACCATTGTGAGATAATCTAGGATTATCTTAGCGATTCTTCCATTATTAGCTTTTAGTGTAGCTTAGAATAATGCATAACATGCTGAATACACTCTATATGTCTTCTTTATTTACACTCTTCAAAAACATCTTATATAAAACTAAAAATATAGCTAAAACATAACTAGCTATAAATATACCTAAAGGATAATAATCTCGAATAGATAATAAACTTCGCTGTTCTGATCCTAGCTACTATCCTATCCCCTCGCATCGTAGAAGCAGCGCAGGGAAGGGGGCATAGTAGCCTACTTCGTAAGGCTAGTTCTTGGCTTCTGATTTTTTTTCATATGCAAGGATATGAAGTAAGCACTGCTTCTTATTTTTTGCTGTTTATACGAAGCCACCTAAACACAAAAATATGCAAGCAAGCTAGTAACCTTGATCGTAGCGAGGGCTCCTTACTTCTAATCCCCTAGGATCTGTACTCATAGTGACTGTATTTTTTTTATAGTTTAACCACAGTAATTATAGGGTTACATAATAAATTATTATAATGAGCTTTAGCTTTATTTGTTATTCTTTCTTGGCGGAGCCCGTGCTGGATAAGGGGTACGTATATGTAAACAGGATAAGCTAAACAATAGGGAATATGCTGCATATTCTAAACAAGAAAAAAAATAGCCAGCTCTATTAGAAGCTTTGACTTACTTGTAAAGCCAGAAGAAGATATCTGGCTTATTTCATAGAAGCAGCCTGGACATATTAGCCACATTAGCTACAGCAGCCAAAAGGCTGCTCTGCTCCCTATCACCTTAGTGACTTGATCCTAAACACAACTAGTAAAGAAAGCTCTATTATATTATTTTCTTAGTTATCAGAACTTAAATTTTATATATATATATTGTTAAAATTAAATAACTCTGAATACAGATAGCCAGACTTGAACTGGCACACATCGAGTGGAAACCGAGAAGTCTACCATTAACCTATATCTGTTTAGCAAACTTTACTGAATATTTCAATTAAGATCGTGAATAGTACTGTTTATGAAATAAGCCAGCTTGTTTGCAAAAATAATATACGAATTATTCTTGATAATATATCTTAGGAGGCGCAGGCGCAGGCGCAGGCGCAGGCGCAGGCGCAGGCAGGCATGCTTCTCCCACTAATTTAAGAACCTCAATAGTACATTGACACATATAAAAATAATCACACAACATCTACAAAATGTCAATATAATATACCACCTTCATATCCGAGATGGTGATGATCTGTTAAGTGATAGGCTATAATTCTTCATAAACTTACAGCTAAAAATATTGTACCTATAATTACGTGAAATCCATGGACTTTTTTAATTAATATAAAGGCTCTTTATCCTTTATTTTCATTTCATTAAAAATGAGTTAGACTATATCATCAACTTAACATGTTAAGTTGTAAGGTTTTCGTGGCAAGATATTGTTGATATACTCACTTACTAGTCGTTGAACCCTTATAAATTTAACCCTAAGTATATAACTTGTTAAGGATTTCTCTAATTTATACTTGGCTGCATATTGTATTATAAATTAAGAGTTTTATGCAATTTACCTTATATTTTTTTATTAATTTAACATTATTTATTTTTAATAAATATTATTTTTTTTAAACCTTGATCTGTTAAATGTTCTTTATTTAACATAAGTAAAGATATTTCTTTGAACTTAGCTAAATCAGTTTGCTTTTGAGTAATTAAAGTATTTTCAAATATAGGAATTATTTTCGAAACTAAATCTTTTAAGCTATAAACCATGAATCTTACATCATTTCTTGTAGATGGTGCTTCTAAAATACCACAATCTAAGTAATTTTTTATAACAGCAAATAAAATACTATCTCTAGAATGTTGACTTAAAGAAAAAACTAAACTAACTAGGTTGGATTTAGCTATTTTTATGTAAAAACATCCTTCTGCATCTACAAAGCCTATAAGTCATCAAATAGATTTGATATTTGGATTTTGAATATTTGATCTTTCTATCTTCATTAAATAAGGATATAATGTCTTTATATGGACATTTATACCTTTAGCCATAGAATCTTTTAAAGATAATATCTTTAATATACCTTTTTCATTTAAATGCTCTTTTTCTTGAATTAAATTAATTACATTTACAAATAAAGTAAAATCTATTTGTTTCTGAGTAATTAAAGGGTATTTTTTAAAATGGGGTATAATTACACTTGTCAATTCTTTGATAGATTGAACTGCATAGATTGCAGTTGTTCTATTTGACCTCATTTGTATTGATCCTACATTAAAATAATTCTTTATCCTATTTAATACTTCAAGATCTTTTACATGTAATTCTATGGAGAAAATAGGTAATACTCTAAGTTGTATTTTTCTTGATTTATCTACTGTTGTTCTTATTGAAAAAGATGATTCTCCATCTGAAAATCCGGTAATTCAATAGGGTTCTATTGAATTTTCTGGGGTTTTGCTGTTTAAATTTGTATAATATCTTTTCAAAGAAATTTTATTTACATTGTATTTGTTAAATATAATATGGGCTCCATAAATTAACCCTGTCCCAAAGAAGAAACAAGTACCAAATACACCATCACTTATAGTAAATGAAGAAACACTATATTCTACTCCTTGAAACGCGGTAAAGATTAATGCTAAAAGCACTGTAAAGATTGTACCATAGATAGCTCCTTTTCTATCACCTTTAATCAATGAGTGATGTGCGAAGGTAATTGTGGCTCCACTAGATAGTAATATTACTGTGTTTAAAAGCGGTAATTCGAATGGATTAATGGCTTCGATTCCCAGAGGTGGCCATTGAGCCCCTAATTCTACTGTAGGTGTTAACGCACTCACCTTTATTAGTTTTAATTTTAAAAATGTTTATATTAATACTATATTCTATTTTTATTCATTCTACCTTTTATTTTTTTTAATTCATCTAAACCTTCTCTAGTTAAATGGGCTTTTTTTTCTATAAGTAAAGCTGCTTTTTTAAAATCTTGGTAATTTTTGAGTTTATAACCATGTAATTTAAATTTTTCAAATAAAGGAATAATTTTATTATTAATATCAGTAAATTTTTCAACTATAAACTCCCCACAATCTAATTTAGATATATATCTACCACAATTTAATGTAGATATTAAACTTTCTAAAAGTTGTTTATCTTTACTATGTTGAGTTATAATAAATCTTAATCAAACTGTTTCCCCTAATTTTGAATGAGGTGATTTTTTTAATGCTATAAAAAAACACCCCTCTGCATCTGTAAAACCAGCTAACCAGTTTAAATCCAGTATATTACTTTTACTTTTTAACGCTATTGGTTTTAAAGCTGGCTTTATTTTAGGGAAAGCTAAGCTTAAGCCATCAGATAATTTTTCTTAATGCAGCTTTAATAGATATAATTTTATTTAAACCTTCTAATGTCCGATGTTTATCTTGTTTCATCAAATTTCAAACTTCTTTAAAAAGTAAATAATCAGATTGCTTACGTGTTAACAAGGGATAATTATCAAAATGATTAATTATTAAGTTTAAATCAAGCAAACCAGATACTCTAAATTGAACAGATTGCGCTCCTAATTTGGTTATTTTACCTACACCAAAAAATAATTGAATTTGTTCTAATAAAGCTATATCTTTTATATGAAGACCTATATTAAACATCGCTTTTACTCTATAGCCTGTTTTATACTTACAATCTGAGTATACATCTATAAAAAAACATCCTTCTCCATCAGTAAACCCTGTAACATAATAAGGATTTAATTCTGATCTTGATTTAAATAATGTAGTTTCACTAGAATATGAATGTTTTTGATTATTAAACCTTAGAATATTTTTTA